>JAQNDB010000394.1:46376-89659 GCA_029204045.2 Tillandsia leiboldiana | reverse complement strand
CAGAAAAAGTATGTAAGCATTTTAGCACATCAACTTAAACAAAATCATCGTTTCATGTCAAGAGAAATAAATTATGTTAAATCTATCAATAACATTCAAATAATGACATGACAATTTATAGAAATTAAAAACCTTTAAAGTTGATCAAGTTCAAACACATCCATCATGATCTTATGAGTACGACGTTTATCAAATCATTAAAATGGTAAAGAAAATGAATTACCAAGATCAATAGATGTTTGAAATCCCAAATAAATTATATAATGTATCTAGTCAATCTGTTGAAGAGAGTGGCTCTTTGAGCATCTTTCATTAAAAAAACCCACCTTATACCAACCTTGAAATTTGACGGAGTCAAGTATTTCAATCATGCATTTTATTTAATCAAAAATTACAAAACCATGCTTGGTATACATGTGGTAGCTGCACACAGTACTCGGACGACCGAGGTGGTAGCTCTTTCCTCCATGTGGTGGTAGTTTTCACACTCCTCATTGGGATGTAACTCTTTCCACATCTTTTGAGCATTTTACTTTTCTTTGACTCCCCCTCAATTGGCTATCAATTAATTTAAGATATAAAGTATTCAACCAAGGATTGATTTCGAATTCATACTCAACTAAATAGTCAAATAAGATAAAAACAATACCAAGAGATCATTGAGAGAGAAATTGACTTTGATCAAATAAAAATGGTTTAATTTAAATAAATGATCAATGCATCAACTGAATTATTATGATATCCAAAGCATAATAAATTTCTAATTATATGAAAGGATGCAAGTAAAGTCAATAATACACATGCTCAATTAATGTACTATGTATAAACATAGATAAAGAACAAAAACACAAAAACAAAACCTAACCTAAGCAAAAGTTTCAAAAGAAGTTATTTCAAGGAAAACATTCCAATTGCTTTACGCAAATGAATAAACGTTTTGATCCAAAGGTTTTGTTAAAATGTCAGCTAATTGATCTTCAGTTGAAATATATGAAAGTTGAAGAGTATTTGATTCAACTAGCTCTCTAAGAAAATGATATCTAAGTTCAATGTGTTTTGTTCTAGAGTGCAACACAGGGTTTTTGGAAATGTTTATAGCACTAGTGTTGTCACAAAGAATTGTTACCGAAGTTGCTGAAATCCGGAAGTCGCTCAACACACTTTTCATCCAAATGAGTTGGGTTGAACAACTACCCGCTGAAATGTATTCCGCTTCGGCAGTCGAGAGTGCTATGCAATTCTGCTTTTTACTGTGCCATGCAACAAGGCAATGGCCAAGATAGAAGCATGCACCACTCGTGCTTTTCCGATCATCCACTGATCCTGCCCAATCGGCATCTGAGTATCCAACAATATCCAAACTAGTTCCCATAGGATACCAAATTCCGAAATTAATTGATCCTTTGATGTACCGGATGATCCTTTTCACCGCTTTCAGGTGAACCTCCTTTGGTGCTGATTGATATCTTGCGCAAATCCCAACACTAAAGGATATATCCGGGCGACTAGCCGTGAGGTAAAGTAGACTTCCAATCATACTACGATAAAGTTTCTCGTCTACGTTCTCACTGTGTGATTCACTTCCAAGTCCCTTGTGGCTAGTTCCCATTGGAGTCGGAAAATCTTTACAATTTTCTAGATCAAACTTTTTGACCAACTCCAAAGCATACTTGGATTGACACAAATGGATGCCTTCGACACTCTGTTTCACTTGCAATCCAAGGAAATAAGTCAATTTGCCCATCATTGACATCTCAAATTCGCTTTCCATGGTTTCAGCGAATTTAGAAGCATCATTATCTCTTGTCGCACCAAATACGATGTCATCGACATAGATTTGTGCTACAATGAAGTTATTCTGATAATGCTTCACAAAGAGAGTCCTGTCAGCTCCCCCTCGAGTATAGCCCTTATCCAATAGGTGCTTTGTCAACCTTTCGTACCATGCTCGCGGTGCATGTTTCAGACCGTAAAGAGCCTTTTTCAAACGAAAAACATGGTTAGGTTGTTTATGGTCTACAAAACCTTTCGGTTGAGCCACATAAACTTCCTCATTTAAAAACCCATTTAGAAACGCGCTCTTAACGTCCATTTGAAATAATTTTATTTTAAAATGACAAGCAATAGCAAATAGTATACGGATGGACTCGAGTCTAGCTACAGGGGCGAAAGTTTCATCAAAGTCTATACCTTCTACTTGAGAGTAGCCTTGAGCAACTAATCGTGCCTTGTTCCTGATGATAGTACCATCCTCATTTTTCTTGTTCTTGAAAATCCATTTGGTACCTATCACATTATGTTGCTTTGGAGGCTTCGTTAATTCCCAGACTTTGTTTCGCTCAAATTGATGGAGCTCTTCCTGCATTGCTTTAATCCAGTAGTCATCCTGAAGAGCTTCATCTATATTCTTTGGTTCGATTAAAGATACGTAGCAAGCGAATCCACAAACCAACTGCCTCCGAGTTCTAACTCCTTCTTGTGGATCTCCAATAATATTCGATTCCGGATGATCCTTGGAGATTCGTAACGTTTGAGGTAACGGAGTACTCGGAGGTACATGAGACGATTCCTGCACATCAGATAAACTTGAAGAACCATTAGATGCATCATTAATATTGGAAGTATTATCATGAGAAGATGCAATGGCAGGTGTATCATCATCTAGAGAGATATCGAGGGTAGATTTTTCAGATGAAAAGTGAAAAGCTTCATCTACTTTAACATTTAGAGATTCTACGATCGTTTTAGATTCCAAGTTAAATACTCGATATGCTCTACTATTTGCAGAATAACCCAAGAAAATCCATTCGTCACTTCGAGAATCAAATTTTCCAAGATTTTCGCGGTCACGCAAAATATAACACCGACTCCCAAAGATACGAAAATATTTGATGTTCGGTTTTCTACAAAACCATAGTTCATATGGTGTATTAAAAGTTCCCGGGTGCAAATAAACACGGTTAATAACATAGACTGCAGTGTTCACAGCTTCAGCCCAAAAATATAACGGTAAATTCCGGCTATGAAGCATAACACGTGCCATTTCTTGTACAACACGGTTTTTGCGCTCGACTACACGATTCTGTTGAGGTGTATAGGGTGCCGAGAATTTATGTTTAATGCCATTGGAAGTGCAAAAATCAATGAATTTTGAATTTATGAATTCTCCACCTCTATCACTTCTAACACGAGTAATCTTTTCATTCTTTTCAATCATAATACGATGGCAAATCTCGTGAAAAGAATCAAAAGTATCAGCTTTCTCTTTTAAAAATGCTACCCAAGAATACCTAGAGAAAACATCAATCATCAAGAAAATATACCATTTACCTCCCAAAGATGGTTGACGAGTTGGCCCCATTAAATCCATGTGTAAAAGTTCCAAAGGCCGTTTTGTACCAACGTGGTTCAAGTTCTTGTGTGCAGTCCTGGACTGTTTTCCGTTTTGGCAACCACCACACACAATGTTTTGTTTAAGTAAAAGTTTTGGAACCCCCTTGACCACGTCCTTGATTGAAATTCTAGCAAGTTCCTTAAAATTTATGTGACCTAGCCTTTCATGCCAAAGTGTTTCATTATTCAAAGAGGCTAAGTTACAATTTTCAGAAGTTTTACTAGGAACAACATAACAATTGTTTTCAGATCTAACCCCCTTTAAAAAGAATACATGGTCCTTATCAGTTACAACACATTCAACAGATGAAAAGTTAACTGAAAAACCATTGTCGCAAAGTTGACTTATGCTAATGAGGTTAGTCTTAAGGCCTTCTACAAATAACACATTATTTAGAATCGGGCCATCTGGAATAGCTACTGTTCCTTTTCCAACAATTTTGGAAGACCGACCGTCTCCGAAAACAACGAGTCCTCCAGAGATTTTCTCAAAGTTTTGAAAACTATTTTTGTCACCGGTCATGTGACGGGAACACCCGCTATCCAGATACCAAGACGAACTATCATATGCATGCAAGGAAACATTGGTAACAAGACAAGGGAAAATTTCACCTTTGCGCACCTAAACCTTTTTGGAATGCGTCGGTAATGGTCGTGAAGTTATATGCCTAGGTGAAAGCGTCTTGTTAGAGCGATTGCTGCTCCTTGATGAAGTCGTCTTGAGCGGTGAACTACCAAGGTTCTTTTCCTTCAATTGATTTGCAATTGATTTCCGAGGAATCACCTTTGTGGTAGTCATTGCAAGAGGTGTTTGAGGTGAGCGTTTGACTCCCGTCTTGCAATATCTTCTTATGTGCCCTGAAACACCACAACGAAAACATACCTTAGATCTTGACGATCCCGAAGAGGATGAAGTAGGTTTGTTGTTGTTGTTTCTCGTGAATTCCGGTGTCGGAGGAGGAGATACCGACTGAGGCACAAAAACTGTCCCACTCGAACTTGGACTGTTTTCAGTTCGAGTGAACCCGAGGCCGAACCGATTTGTTTGACCAAGACCAAGAAGCTTATCCAACTTACTCCTTCCAGAAGAGAATCGCTGCAAGTCATCCTTGAGTTGGAAAATGGTGTTTGTCATTTCCAGGTTATCCTGTCGAGCCTCGTTGTAGAGCTTTGAGAAGTGATCCGCTTTATCCACCAGTTTTGTATGTTCCTTCTCAAAAAGCTCATTGGACTCTTGAAGGGAAACATTTACTTTTATCAGATTTTCCCTTTCCACTTCAAGAGCGTTTGAGAGAGAAGTTGCCCTTTTTGCTTCTTCTTCGAGATCATGCAATCTCCCTCTCAAACTCTTGTTTTGCTTAGCCACTTTCTTTGAATCCCTCAAAAGTCTGTGGTAGGCTAGAGTAAAATCTTCACCTTCCGAATTATCCGATTCGTTGTCCGTTGCAGTCTTTTCAACAGTGGAGTTGGACAATGACTCGGATGTACTTGCCATTAAGCACATGAATGGTGAAGATGTGGACGCGTGGAAAGCCGTGGTGCTCTTTTCTTCATCACTTGAAGACGACTCATTTGACGTTGAGTTGTCATCCCAAGTGACGACTTGCATCGCCTTCTTCTTTGCCGGATACTTGTTGGGACACTCCGTTGCAATGTGGCCGTAGCCTCGACATTTGAAGCATTGTAGTTGTCCCTCTGAACTTTTCTTATCCTTTGAGAAGTTCTCTTGCTTTCTTGACTTGTAACTTGAAGTACCCTTGCCTTTCTTCGACTTTCCGAAGGATGGAGTTTTACTTGAATTACCCCTTCGAAAGTTGCGGTGAAACTTCCTTGTCAAGAGAGCGAGCTGCTTCTCAAATTCCTCCATAGATAGGTTCTCGTCATCGTCTGAGGAGGATGTATCCGCGTCTTCTTCCTTAGTTGTTTTCAACGCATAACCTGAAGACTTAGAAGAGGATACTTTTCCAGAAGAATTGTTAGTAGAAAATGTCATTTCATATGTTTGTAATGAACCAACTAATTCTTCTACACGCATTTCGTCCGGGTGTTTAATAGTTTCAATGGCTGTAACCTTTGGGCGAAATCGTTCAGGAAGAGTTCTTAAGATCTTTCTTACAACTTTAAATTCTGGAATCTTCTCTCCCAAGTTAGCACATGAGTTTATGATATCTTGCAATCATGTGTAATAGTCTGTGAAAGATTCATTTTCTGCCATGAAGATAGAGTCAAACTTGCTCGTAAGCATTTGCAGTTTCTGAATCTTCATGAGGTTAGTTCCCTCATGTGTAACCTGAAGAACATCCCAGATTTCTTTCGCAGTCTCACATGCCGAGACGCGAGAGAATTCAGTTTGAGATAAGGCATTAAAAATAGCATTAATTCCCTTGCCAATGTAAGAAGATGAATCTAACTCTTCCTTGGTCCATTTCGACCTAGGTTTGATGGTGCGAACATCACCAATAAATTCAGTTGGATTAGACCATCCTAATTCAATTGATTTCCACACCCGTTCGTCGATGGAAATTAAAAAGGCTTTCATCCGTACTTTCCAGTATGCATAATTTGTTCCATCGAAGAATGGGGGTCTGTTGATGTTTCCACCTTCAACCATTGTTTACAACCCTATTCCCGCTCTGATACCACTTGTTGGGTTATATGTAATAATGGATCTAAATAGGGGTAAAAACACCTAGAGGGGGGTGAATAGGTGTAAACAATAAACACTCAAAAAATCATTGCGCAATAAAAACCCAATGCGGAAATATAAATGAACACGCAAGATTTTTACGTGGAAAACTCCAAACCGGAGTAAAAAAAACCACGGGACCGATAACACGGTGAAATCCACTAGAATTAAACACGTACAAGGTGATATACCGTACTCACAGACGACTCAACCTTTTCCATACGCTCCTAGTTGATCTTCTCCGCTCGCTCCGCAACGCGTCTCGAATCCACGATCTGCGTCCAACGCCGAATCCACGGCGTCCAACGTCGAGTCCACGACGTCTGACCGAATCCACGGTCTTCACCCAGTAGCACGCTTCGAATCCACGAACGTACCCCGCTCCGAATCCACGAGAGCGGTTGCACCTTGAATCCACAAGGACACGCGAGTCCACGCGCCAATTTTTGGGGAAATCGTTGTTTTTGGGTGGTGATGATCCGCCGAATACTTAGATTAGAAATAGATCGGAAATACCATCTAAGTATTCATTGATTTGATTCTACTCAAAATCTGAGTATGAAAACCTAGAATCAAATCAATCAATTATAGATGAAGAAACATAGAATTAAATCTAGTATTTCCTTTCTTCTCTATATGTGGATTATTCTTTCACGACCGTCTTTTTCAATATATGCCGCTCTTTGAATTTGCCCTAGAAAAAGAATCATAGGGTCTATTTATAGGTTAGAAACATTTGGAAGGAGATAAGAATCAAAAACCTACCATTTCTGGAAATTTTACGGACGGCGATCCGGATCGGATTTCGGCGATCCAGATTGCAGTAGCAAGAAAGACGGTTTCCAGAAAATCAATAGTTCGGGATCCGGATCGAAATGGCTGATCCGGATCGTTCATACAGTTTCACCAAACATCAACGTTCGGGATCCGGATTGCAAATCCTGATCCGGATCGTGCAAGTAAAAAGGTAAAACTAGTGTTCGGGATCCGGATCATGAGATGCTGCGATCCGGATTGAACCAGTGTATGAACGAACACCCTTCGGGATCCGGATTGGAATGTCTGATCCGGATCCTGAACATGTCCCATGTCCAGTTTTTGATTTTTATGCAATGAAAAATTCTTCCAGGTGTTTCTACACTACAAGAAGTATTCGGATCACCAAAAATCTTTAGTTAAACATACCTGATCCTTTTGAATTCTTCTTTCTTGAGATTGAGTTAAATGATCCAACCTTCTTCACCTTCAATCTTCAAGACTTGAACCTTTCACGAAATTACGCCAACTCAAATTCCGTAACATTTAGAAGCATCATTATCTCTTGTCGCACCAAATACATTGTCATCGACATAGATTTGTGCTACAATGAAGTTATTTTGATAATGCTTCACAAAGAGAGTCCTGTCAGCTCCCCCTCGAGTATAGCCCTTATCCAATAGGTGCTTTGTTAGCCTTTCGTACCATGCTCGCGGTGCTTGTTTTAAACCGTAAAGAGCCTTTTTCAAACGAAAAACATGGTTAGGTTGTTTACAGTCTACAAAACCTTTCGGTTGAGCCACATAAACTTCCTCGTTTAAAAACCCATTTAAAAACGCGCTCTTAACGTCCATTTGAAATAATTTTATTTTAAAATGACAAGCTATCGCGAATAAGATACGAATGGACTCGAGTCTAGCTACAGGGGCGAAAGTTTCATCAAAGTCTATACCTTCTATTTGAGAGTAGCCTTGAGCAACTAAACGTGCTTTGTTCCTGATGATGGTACCATCTTCATTTTTCTTATTCTTGAAAATCCTTTTGGTACCTATCACATTGTGTTGCTTTGGAGGCTTTGTTAATTCCCAGACTTTGTTTCGCTCAAACTGATGGAGCTGTTCCTGCATTGCTTCAATCCAGTAGTCATCCTGAAGAGCTTCATCGATGTTCTTTGGTTCGATCAAGGAAACGTAGCAAGCGAATCCACAAACCAACTGTCTCCGAGTTTTGACTCCTTCTTGTGGGTCTCCAATGATGTTTGATTCAGGATGATCCTTGGAGATTCGTAACGTTTGTTGTAATGGAGTACTCGGAGGTACATGAGATGATTCCTGCACATCAGATAAACTTGAAGAACCATTAGATGCATCATTAATATTGGAAGTATTATCATGAGAAGATGCACTTACAGGAGAATCATCATCAAGAGAGATATCGAGGGTAGATTTTTCAGATGCAAAGTGAAAAGCTTCATCTACTTTAACATTTATAGATTCTACAATCGTTTTAGATTCCATGTTAAATACCCGATATGCTCTGCTATTTGTAGAATAACCCAAAAAGATCCCTTCGTCACTTCGAGAATCGAACTTACCAAGATTTTCGCGATCACGCAAAAAATAACATCGACTCCCAAAGATACGAAAATATTTGATATCCGGTTTTCTACTAAACCACAGCTCATATGGTGTATTTAAAGTTCCTGGGCGCAAATACACTCGATTAATTACATAGACAACGGTGTTCACAGCTTCAGCCCAAAAGTATAACGGTAAATTCCGGCTATGAAGCATCACACGCGCCATCTCTTGAACAACCCTGTTTTTGCGCTCAACAACACCATTCTGCTGAGGTGTATAGGGTGCTGAGAATTCATGTTTTATGCCGTTGGAAGTGCAAAAATCAATGAATTTAGAATTAATGAATTCTCTACCTCTATCACTTCTAACACGAATGATCTTTTCATTCTTTTCAATCATAATACGATGGCAAATCTCATGAAAAGAATCAAACGTATCGGCTTTCTCTTTTAAAAATGCTACCCATGAATACCGAGAGAAATCATCAACCAATAAGAAAATATACCATTTACCTCCCAAAGATGGTTTACGGGTCGGTTCAAAGAAAGAAAAAATAGTCTACATAAACTACACAACATTTAATCGTAGAAAGATTAAAGACAAGGAAAGATTTCACCTTTGCATAACCAAACCTTTTGAGTTTTAGAGTATGTTGGCAATGGTTGAGAAATTTTCCTTGATGAAGACGTCTTGTATGATTGATCTTTTTCTTTTGTCATCGTCTTGTTTGAAGTACTACCAATGTTCTTTTCTTTTGAAAAGTCCTTCTTTGATTTCTGGGGAGTGAACTCATTGGTAGCAGTTGCAAGATGTGATTGATTTGATCTTTGAGCTCCAATCTTGCAATTTCTTTCAATGTGCCCTGCAAAATTACAACGAAAACATACCTTAGTGCTTGACGATTCCGAAGAGGGTGAAGTAGGCTTGTTGTCGTTGCTTGTCGTGAATTCCGGTGTCGGAGGAGGAGATACCGACTGAGGCACAAAAACTGTCCCAACCGAACTAAAATTGTTTTCAGTTCGATTGTTTCCGAGGCCGAACTTGTTTATTTGACCAAGACCAAGAAGCTTATCCAACTTACTCCTTCCTGATGAAAATTGCTGTAAGTCATCCTTGAGTTGGAGAATGGTCTCTGTCATTTCCAATTTTTCCTGTCGAGCCTCGCCGTTGAGCTTCAAGAAGTAATTCGCTTTGTTAACCATATCTATATAATTCTTCTCGAGTTGCTCGTTGGACTCTTGAAGGGAAACATTTGCTTTTATCAGATTATCCCTTTCCACTTCAAGATCAGTCGAGAGAGAAGTTACCCTTTTTACTTCTTCTTCGAGATCCTGCAATCTCCCTCTCAACCCCTTGTTTTGCTTAGCCAGTTTCTTTGAATCCCTCATAAGTCTATGGTAGGCTAGAGCAAAATCTTCACCTTCCAAATCATCCGATTCATTGTCCGTTGCATTCTTTTCAACAGTGGAGTTGGACAATGAGTCGGATGTACTTGCCATTAAGCACATGAAGGGTGAAGATGTGAACGCGTGGAATGCCGTTGCGCTTTCTTCTTCATCACTTGAGGATGACTCATTTGACGTTGAGTTGTCATCCCAGGTGACGACCTGCATCGCTTTCTTCTTCGACGGATTCTTAGTTGGACACTCCGTTGAGATATGGCCGTATCCTCGGCACTTGAAGCATTGGACTTGTCCTTCTGAACTTTTCTTATCCTTTGAAAAGTTCTCTTGCTTTCTTGACTTGTAACTTGAAGTACCCTTGCCTTTCTTCGACTTTCCGAAGGATGGAGTTTTACTTGAATTACCCCTTCGAAAGTTGCGGCGAAACTTCCTTGTCAAGAGAGCGAGCTGCTTCTCAAATTCCTCCATAGATAGGTTCTCGTCATCGTCTGAGGAGGATGAATCCGTGTCTTCTTCCTTAGTTGTTTTCAACGCATAACCTGAAGACTTAGAAGAGGATGCCTTTCCCGAAGAATAGTTAGTAGTAAATGTCATTTCATAAGTTTGTAATGAACCAACTAGTTCTTCTACACGGATTTCGTCCGGGTGTTTAATAGTTTCAATGGCTGTGACCTTGGAACGAAATCTTTCAGGAAGAGTTCTTAAGATCTTCTTACAATTTTAAATTCTGGAATCTTCTCTCCCAAGTTAGCACATGAGTTTACGATGTCTTGCAATCGTGTGTAATAGTCTATGAACGATTCATTTTCTGCCATGAAAATAGAGTCAAACTTGCTCGTAAGCATTTGCAGTTTCTGAATCTTCACAAGGTTAGTTCCCTCATGCGTAACTTGAAGAACATCCCAGATTTCTTTCGCAGTCTCACATGCTGAGACGCGAGAGAACTCTGTTTGTGATAAGGCATTAAATAAAGCATTTATTCCGTTGCCATTGTAAGAAGATATATCTAACTCTTCCTTGGTCCATTTCGACCTAGGTTTGATGGTGCGAACATCACCAATAAATTCAGTTGGATTAGACCATCCTAATTCAATTGATTGCCACACCCGTTCGTCGATGGAAATTAAAAAGGCTTTCATCCGTACTTTCCAGTACGCATAATTTGTTCCATCGAAAAACGGGGGTCTGTTGATGTTTCCACCTTCAACCATTGTTTACAACCCTATTCCCGCTCTGATACCACTTGTTGGGTTATATGTAATAATAGATCTAAATAGGGGAAAAAACACCTAGAGGGGGGTGAATAGGTGTAAACAATAAACACTCAAAAAATCATTGTGCAATAAAAACCCAATGCGGAAATATAAATGAACACGCAAGATTTTTACGTGGAAAACTCCAAACCGGAGTAAAAAACCACGGGACCGATAACACGGTGAAATCCACTAGAATTAAACACGTACAAGGTGATATACCGTACTCACAGACGACTCAACCTTTTCCATACGCTCCTAGTTGATCTTCTCCGCTCGCTCCGCAACGCGTCTCAAATCCACGATCTGCGTCCAACGCCGAATCCACGGCGTCCAACGTCAAGTCCACGACGTCTGACCGAATCCACGGTCTTCACCCAGTAGCACGCTTCGAATCCACGAACGTACCTCGCTCCGAATCCACGAGAGCGGTTGCACCTTGAATCCACAAGGCCACGCGAGTCCACGCGCCGATTTTGGGGTAAATCGTTGTTTTTGGGTGGTGATGATCCGCCGAATACTTAGATCAAAGATAGATAGGAAATACCATCTAAGTATTCATTAGTTTGATTCAACTCAAGATGTGAGTATGAAAACCTAGAATCAAACTAATCAATATAGATGAAGAAACATAAGATAGAATCTATGATTTCCTTTATTCTCTATATGTGGATCTTAGGCCGTATAAGATAATATTTTATTATGACGGCTATATGGACTAACCCTAGAAAAAGAAACATTGGGTTTATTTATAGGTTAGAAACCATTGGAAGAAGATAAGGATTAAAAACTGTCCGTTTCTGGAAATTTTCACGACGGCGATCCGGATCGGATTTACTGTGATCCGGATCGTCGTAACGAGTCAGGCAATTCCAGAAAACAGGGTTCGGGATCCAGATTGAATTGCCCGATCCGGATCGTTCATGTATTCCAGCAAAAAACCATGTTCGGGATCCGGATCGAAATGACTTTGATCCGGATCGGATTTGCCAATGAACAAGCACCCTTCGGGATCCGGATTGGACTGTCTGATCCGGATCCTGAACATGTCCCATGTCCAGTTCTTGATTTTTATGCGATAAAAAATTCTTCCAAGTGTTTCTACACTACAAGAAGTATTCGGATCACAAAAGATCTTTAGTTAAACTTACCTGATCCTTTTGAATTCTTCTTTCTTGAGATTGAGGTATATGATCCAAACTTCATTCATCTTCAATCTTCAAGACTTAACACTTTCACGAAATGCGCCAAAACAAAATCCGTAACAAACTTCTCTCTCGACCGGTCTTGAAGTGGAAAGGGATAACCTGATAAAAGCAAATGCTTCACTTCAAGAGAAAAATGAGCATTTCGAGAAGATACATGTAACAATGATTGACAAAGCTGGTTACTTCTTGAAGCTCTACAACGAGGCCCGACAAGAAAAAATGGAGATGACAAAGACCATTTTCCAACTCAAGGATGATTTAAAGAGATTCTCTTGTGGAGGGAGCAAGTTGGATAAATTACTTGGTCTTGGTCAAAAAAACCGATTCGGCCTCGGATACACTCAAACTGGAGACATTCCTAGTTCGAGTGGAACAGTTTTTGTGCCCCAGTCGGTAACTCCTCCGACGACGGAATTCTCAGCATACAACGACAACAACACTACCTCACCCTCTTCGGGATCGTCAAGAACAAAGGTATGTTTTCGTTGTGGTTATGCAGGGCACATAAGAAGAAATTGCAAGAATGGAGCGCAAAGATCAAATCAAGCACATCTTGCAACTACTACCAATGAGTTCACTTCCCGCAAATCAAAGAAGGATCTTTCAAAAGGAAAGAACATTGGTAGTACATCAAACAAGACGACGACGTCAAGGAAAAGCGATGGATCAATCAAGACGCTTTCACCAAAGGTATCAACTTCACAATCATTTCCGACGTACTCCAAAACTCAAAAGGTTTGGGTACGCAAAGGTGAAATCTTCCCTTGTCTTGTTGTTCATACTTCTTTACACGCTTATGATAATTCGTCTTGGTATTTGGATAGTGGTTGTTCCCGTCACATGACCGGTGACAAAAACAGTTTTCAAACTTTAGAGAAAATCTCCGGAGGACATGTTGTTTTCGGAGACGGTCGTTCTTCCAAAATTGTTGGAAAGGGAACAATCGCTATTCCAGAAGGCCCGGTTTTGAACAATGTTTTATTTGTTGAAGGCCTAAAGACTAACCTCATTAGTATAAGTCAACTTTGTGACAATGGGTTCTCAGTTAATTTTTCTTCTATAGAATGTGTTGTAACTGATAAGGACCAGGTATTCTTTTTAAAAGGGGTTAGATCGGAAAATAATTGCTATGTTGTTTCAAACAAAGTTTCTGAAAAATGTAACCTAGTTTCTTTGGATAATGAAACTGTTTGGCATGAAAGACTAGGTCACATGAATTTTAAAGAACTAGCAAGGATTTCAAATAAAGACGTGGTTAAGGGGGTTCCTAAACTTTTATTTAAAGAAAACATTGTGTGTGGTGGTTGTCAAAAGGGAAAACAATCAAGAGTTGCACACAAGAACTTGAACCACGTCGGTACCAAACGGCCCTTGGAATTACTGCATATGGATTTAATGGGGCCGATTCGTCAACCATCTTTGGGAGGTAAATGGTATATTTTTCTTTTGGTTGATGATTTCTCTAGGTATTCATGGGTAACTTTTTTAAAAGAGAAAGCGGATACTTTCGACTCTTTTCATGAGATTTGTCATCGTATTATGAATGAAAGAAATGAAAAGATCGTTCGTGTTCGAAGTGATAGAGGTGGAGAATTCATTAATTCTAAATTCATTGATTTTTGCACTTCCAATGGGATAAAACATGAATTCTCAGCACCCTATACACCTCAGCAGATTGGTGTTGTTGAGCGCAAAAACAGGGTTGTTCAAGAGATGGCGCGTGTGATGCTTCATAGCCGGAATTTACCGTTATATTTTTGGGCTGAAGCTGTGAACACCGCCGTCTATGTAATTAATCGAGTGTATTTGCGCCCTGGAACTTTAAATACACCATATGAGCTGTGGTTTAGTAGAAAACCGAATATCAAATATTTTCGTATCTTTGGGAGTCGATGTTTTATTCTGCGTGATCGCGAAAACCTTGGTAAGTTCGACTCTCGAAGCGACGAAGGGATTTTCATGGGTTATTCTACTAACAGTAGAGCATATCGGGTATTTAACTTGGAATCTAAAATGATGATAGAATCTATAAATGTTAAAGTAGATGAAGCCTTCCACTTTGCATCTGATAAATCTACCCTTGATATGTCTCTAGATGATGATACTCCTGTAAATGCATCTTCTCGTAATAACTCTGTCACGCCCCGGGGGTTTTATTTTAGCGGAAACGATACTTCAAAGTACGCGCAAAGTGCGTACTCATTTTTTTGTTTAGAAACCTCCTTCCCCGGCGCGTGCCCAGACCCGCCACATATACAGATTTACTCGGAAATCGGGCAGAGTCTCCTCTGTATATGCACGGCGTCGCAGCTGTTACAATAGTCGATCCTAAGCAATCATTTTCCCATTTAATCACAACAGTTCGAAGTAGTACGGTGCATGAAGACTAAACAATACCCGTGGCCAATCAAGTTGAAAGGATAAACTCACAGTTTTGAAAGCAGGTCCACACGACCCAAGGTTTTGAAGACAGTCTGAAAAGATGCCATAAATCCACAGGGTTTGGAAAACTGGTCCACACGACCCAGATTTTGAAAGATAGTTTTCGAAGTTCTTTTCTTTTCTAGTCATGTTGCTTTGAAAACGGCCAAACGGGAACAATAAAGGAAACAGTAGTGCATAAGCAGAAAGAAAGTACTCAACATCCACACGACCCCACAAGGGTATCGAGAACCACAGAATAACCTACAGTTCTGAATGAAATGCAGAGAAGGTAAATAAAACAGCATGCTAGGGCTCCCTCAGACCGACTGCTACCAACTCGGCCTCACCGTCGCCTACCCCTACCCCCTGGAGGTACCTGTCACAGAGTGGGTAGTCAGCGACACTATCATAAAAATAGTACCAAAACAGTAAAGTAATACCAAGCCACAAAAGTAAGACTAGCCGGAACAACCGCTCTACTCGTAACGGTAACTCGCAACCACCTGTACCACCTGTAACACCTGTAACACCTGTAACCCCGGTAACACCTGTAACACCTGACCGCGTCGGGCACCGGACCCGGCGGTCTCACACCTGACTACATCGGGATCCAATCCCGGCAGTCTCACACCTGACCACATCGGGATCCAATCCCGGTGGTCTCACCGCTCGCACCTCGCTGCCTCAAACCCCCCACCTATAGGGGCCCCCACTACGTCACCTCGTGGGGTAACACGGGTCAAAGACCGCCTTTCCGGAAAAGAGCACCCTTTGCGGTGGCCAAACCGCGGGTGCGCGTGTCGCAACTCGAGCATAAGTAACCAAGTAACCAAGTAACCAAGTAACCATGTCACGGGGTAAGGTAGTACATCATAGAAACCATTAGTGTTAGTACCGATTAATAATAAAAAGTCCCTTTCGGATTACCAACACAATACTCAGCCTCGACCGTAAACCCACCTCAGTACAAGCGATCCTCAAATCCGCTGGGAGGCTCGCTGGCTAGCGGCTGACTGCTAGTACCTGAATAATAAATACAAGTCAATAATAGACTCTCTCTCATATCCATCCCCCTAACTCACTGTGTGTGCAAGCTATACGGAAACTTCGCCGAAGTCCCGGGATTTTGCCGGAATTTTCTGGAAATCCGATTTCCGCTCAACGAAAGCCATTGGATCTCCAACGAAGGGTTTAGAGATCATGGGCGTACAGCCCAAAACAGCCCATGAGGCTACAATTGCAGTTAGACCCCTAGGGTTCTACCCAATTGCACTTTTACAATAAAATAAGAGTCATTTTCGCTCGTTCTCTTAACTGGGATATTATTTTTACGAACCGTCACTTCCAGTAAGTGACACTCGACCCGCTGAACACCGTGCTCACCCATTTGCAGCAGCACGGTACCCGAGGAAAACTTCGGGCCATAATATACCTCTCTAACATAGCCTAAATGCATTTTTGTTTCTTCGGCTCAACGAAATCGAAATCCGACGCGAGCATCGCGTCCAGTGACCCCAAATTAGCTAGGAGCTCACTGTCGCGGCTTCGCAAACAGCCCAGAACAGGACTTAGGCCAACCAACTAACCTAGAGCTTGATAACACTACAACCTTGCATTTACGAGTGCCCACTGCAAAATAACTTGAGCATTTTGCTCAAGACACCTCAGGGACACAGGGGCTTGCCCAAAGGGTAGCCCAGAACTGCTGGATCAAGCAGATCCAAGGCCCTTGTTCTCGAATGGCTTAGCTTGGCTCCACACCTTGATCCACACAGTCAAACTTTGGTCTAAAGTGAGCATTAAGCTCAGGGGATGAAATAAAGCAGCTTTCATTTTATACTCGAAGCCAAAATCCAAATAGAACCTCTCTCAGGCATTTCATCAAACACCTTAAGTGCACCAATTGTTAAACATGAACCCAAGCCATGCCCGAGCTTGTTCTCGGCCAATACTGCACCAACACCCTTCCAACTTGGAAGGAATTGATCTAATAAGTTACAGGATCATCCCCATCAACTTGAGTTCAAGCTTGTTCCCCAGGTTAGCCGCGGGCAAGGGTGGAGCTAATGAAGAAGATGACCACCATAGACCCGAGATGAAGATTTTTCCATCTCTGGTCTCTGGGCCTCCAGCAACTGCACCATAAGGTGTTTTTCATCTCTACCATCACATCTGGAACAATTCCCGGCGGTGAGGACGCGGCGGAGACGGCGGCGGAGCAAGCTTGGTTCGGAGCTTCTTCGCCTCTAATGGCGGATTTCCACCGAGGCTTCATGGTATCCATGCAAGGGCATGGATATGATATAATCGATCCCAGGAAGCTTCTTGTCCACTCCCCGGCCGCCGGGGACGACCGGAACGCCGGCAACCGCACCCCGAACCCACCTCGAGTCCATCATGGCCGCGCCTCAACCAAGCTGCATGGATGCCATGCAAGTACATGGGTGGACTCCTCTCACCCCCAGGGAGCTCCTCGACCACTTGGCCGGAGGTGGGGAGGCCCGCCGGCGCCGGAGCACATAGCTCGGCCGGAGGTGGAAAAACCCGCAAACTAGGGTTTTGAACTGCGGCGTAGTTACTCAACCAAAAACCCTCAAACTTTGCAGAGATGACCTATTGGTCCTACAGTCCCAACCCATCATTTTACTTTTCATTAAAAGTCACCGGGAGCAAAGCAAGCTCGAGGCGGAGCTCTCGGCTGTGCAACTTGGCCGCCGACCAACCGATGGCTTCCCATTTTCGGGGCTGTGCGTGGAGCATCCTTAGAACCTACAAAGCCCACTTCCAAAGGTCTTGACCTCTAAAACTCCAAGAATAAAGAGGGCTTACCTCGCCGGAGTTGGGGAAGATGGGATGACGCCGGTCAGCGTCGCGCGGCCACGGGGGAGATGCAGAGGAAGCAGGAGAAACCTTTGATGGAGGTCGGGTGCCAGAAAACTCCCTGTGTGCCCCCTCTTCCACTTTGCTTTTATACCAATCTTTCTCCTCACCTTCCTACGAGCCTCCCAAAGAAGAGGGCCGTTCCGGGGCTGGGTTCGTGGCAAGGATCGTGGCAGAGGGGAGTGGGAAACGTGGCCTGGTTGCGGTTACAAGGGGTTCCCACTCGAGGTTAGTTATTTTAACTAACCTTGCGATGTTTTGCAAATTAGTCCCTCTAAACCTTGATCTTTACATTTCAGTCCATAGCTGTAGGTCATTTATGCATAGAAGTCCTTCTCCAAATAACCTCATTGCATTTGACACATAAAATACTGGGCTTTTTGCGAAAATACCCATTTTTTCGACGTATTTCACGCATTTTGAGACGAACGGTTCGTCAAATTGCGAAACCGACTTCGCCACGACGTCCGGCTCGTCGAGACCTATCAAGTAGCGTATTTGCTTGCTTGATTCAGCGCTCGAATAAAATCTCGGGCCATAAAGTTCTGTAAGTTGCAGTATGACGCACGCACTTCGATGCACCCGGATCACTAAACGCGAAATCCGTCAGTGCCATTGTGCTCAGAATGGCGGTGCCATTCAAATCGACTACCCGAATCGCTAGATTCGGACTCCAGACGGTGAATCGGCTAACGTTCGCTCGGTGGGGAATTAAATCAGGAGGTTACTATTCACGACTTAAGTCGTGGGCCCCACAAGCTTCTTCACTGATTTCTGAACAATCCGACTGTCGGATCGAAAATTAGTTTATATCATTTTCAATCGGTTCGACGAGACGGTCGCACTAGTGATTTCAGATTTTCGAGATCAGACTCGGATCCGAAAGGCAGACATAGTGCTCCGTAAACTGTGCAATACGCGCACCGGTATGCAAGTCACTAAGGTTTAGATCTGCTTTCTCGCTCGCAACCAAACTTGAATTTCTCGAGTGCTACATCACTCACACCTTAAAAGAAGTTTCGTCCCCGAAACTTAAATACACCATGAATCCAATAAGTGGGGAAAGGGCCCAAGCATGCCCGACTTGCGCTCCCAAAAGGCTTCGCGCCCCTCCTGATCCGCTCGTTTCTCTCTGGCACTAGGAGAGATTGCAGTTTCCCTGCCGGGCGTTGACGTTCGGCCCTTATTTGTTGACCCCCAGGCAATGAGCTACAAATTGCGTTACATCCCTCTTCATCTTGGGCCACCGGGAGGTCTGCTTGAGGTCCCTGTACATCTTTGTGCCTCCTGGATGCGCTGCATAAGGGGCGCTGTGTGCCTTGGACAGAATTTCCTTCTTCAATTCCGGGGGTATCCGGCACACAAATTCGCCCGCGGAACCGTAGGGTGCCAACGCCTTCCAATGAAAAGTCCCCTTCCTGAACCGGTGAGATCTTGTCTTTTACGGCTGTAAGTGCAAGTCCGCCTGCTGTTCCTCTCGAATCTCTTCTAACAGTGTTGGTTTGACTACCAGAGTTAGAAGTTGCGCAACCGTGCCTGCTGGCACTACTTCCAACCCTAGTCGTGAAAATTTCACGATCCAGTTGCTCTGTTCAGTCCTCGCACCTACCGATCCCTCCTACAATCGCCCCTTCCTGCTCAAAACGTCCGCTACCACGTTTGCTTTCCCGGGGTGATATTGGATCGTGATCCTTCAATAATTCAAAACACCGCTTCTGATGTCGTCGTCGGGGGTTGGTGACACCTTGCCTGCTGCAGTCGCGGTAGTGGCTACTCCCGCGAAGTTCCTTCTCCGGGGTTTTGAGCAGACCAACAAACTAGGTAGGGTTCTCTCCTCAAAACACTTATAAGGGATTCCTATCTAACGTTCACAACTCCTCAGGCGGACTAGGGGACTAACCCCACTCCTATCCTATGTAACCCTTTCCCCCCCCCCCCGACACAACCGTACAGTACGCGGAGGAAGAAAAAGACAGAAACGGAAGATGGGAGTCGATGCCTAACCAAAGAAAAACCATAAAAGGGAAGAAAAATATATATATATATACCTGTTCTAGGATTCTGCATCACTACTCCCCGGGGCGGCTGGGGAGATCCGTCCACAGCCTCTGGGCCAGCTACGTTCAACGTGGCGGGGTGGGGTCTCGGTATCGGAAGAGTCCGTCAGGCGTGGGTCGTCGGGTCTTGGTGCCGGGGGTCTGGTGACACCTGGCCTCCGGGGACACTCGTAACGTGTGTGGCCCGGCCTGCCACACCGGAAGCAATGCTCATTCCGCCAAGGGCACTCCATCATGGGATGCGCACCGTCACAAATGACGCATGGCGTCGGTGGTGTAGGCCCTTCCCTCATCGCCTGCCCGGGTTTCGGCCTGTTCCTCTGGCGCTTGGTCGCTCTGCCACACTGGTAGGGGCCCCCTGTCGGGCCGGGGTAGGGGTGTGCCCGTCGTGTACGCTCTAGCTCCGCGCGCACGGCCAAGTTGACCGCTCCCTGAAAGGTGGAAACGCTAGTCGGTGGTATCCCACGGGGGTTAACACCACCGGTGCCGTGCTGGGCGCGGTCGACACTCTCGAGTTCCTGGGTCAGTATACCCACCTGCTCTGCGAGAGTTAGCAATTTCACAGCCACGTCGCGCAGCTGGTTGCGTAGTACGCGGTTCGCCTCTGCCGCAAGGTCCATGTCTGGCAGCAGTTACCTACCCAAAATCAGGCTTCTATCTGTGCACACCAAGGAAACCCATGAGTCCCAGCATACCAAGAAAACCGTGCGTAATTAAATCACACACATTCCCTTTTCCCCCACGTTCACTCACGTCCTACAACCTTACGTCCCACACATTTCATTTATTCGTAGTTAAGTGTGATATCTCGGTGGATGTTGGGCCGTCACTGTTGTGATTAAAGCTAAGTCTCTGATACCATCTTAATCTGTCACGCCCCGGGGGTTTTATTTTAGCGGAAACGATACTTCAAAGTACGCGCAAAGTGCTTACTAATTTTTTTGTTTAGAAACCTCCTTCCCCGGCGCGTGCCCAGACCCGCCACATATACAGATTTACTCGGAAATCGGGCAGAGTCTCCTCTGTATATGCACGGCGTCGCGGCTGTTACAATAGTCGATCCTAAGCAATCATTTTCCCATTTAATCACAACAGTTCGAAGTAGTACGGTGCATGAAGACTAAACAATACCCGTGGCCAATCAAGTTGAAAGGATAAACTCACAGTTTTGAAAGCAGGTCCACACGACCCAAGGTTTTGAAGACAGTCTGAAAAGATGCCATAAATCCACAGGGTTTGGAAAACTGGTCCACACGACCCAGATTTTGAAAGATAGTTTTCGAAGTTCTTTTCTTTTCTAGTCATGTTGCTTTGAAAACGGCCAAACGGGAACAATAAAGGAAACAGTAGTGCATAAGCAGAAAGAAAGTACTCAACATCCACACGACCCCACAAGGGTATCGAGAACCACAGAATAACCTACAGTTCTGAATGAAATGCAGAGAAGGTAAATAAAACAGCATGCTAGGGCTCCCTCAGACCGACTGCTACCAACTCGGCCTCACCGTCGCCTACCCCTACCCCCTGGAGGTACCTGTCACAGAGTGGGTAGTCAGCGACACTATCATAAAAATAGTACCAAAACAGTAAAGTAATACCAAGCCACAAAAGTAAGACTAGCCGGAACAACCGCTCTACTCGTAACGGTAACTCGCAACCACCTGTACCACCTGTAACACCTGTAACACCTGTAACCCCGGTAACACCTGTAACACCTGACTGCGTCGGGCACCGGACCCGGCGGTCTCACACCTGACTACATCGGGATCCAATCCCGGCAGTCTCACACCAACACCTGTAACACCTGACCGCGTCGGGCACCGGACCCGGCGGTCTCACACCTGACTACATCGGGATCCAATCCCGGCAGTCTCACACCAACACCTGTAACACCTGACCGCGTCGGGCACCGGACCCGGCGGTCTCACACCTGACTACATCGGGATCCAATCCCGGCAGTCTCACACCTGACCACATCGGGATCCAATCCCGGTGGTCTCACCGCTCGCACCTCGCTGCCTCAAACCCCCCACCTATAGGGGCCCCCACTACGTCACCTCGTGGGGTAACACGGGTCAAAGACCGCCTTTCCGGAAAAGAGCACCCTTTGCGGTGGCCAAACCGCGGGTGCGCGTGTCGCAACTCGAGCATAAGTAACCAAGTAACCAAGTAACCAAGTAACCAAGTAACCAAGTAACCATGTCACGGGGTAAGGTAGTACATCATAGAAACCATTAGTGTTAGTACCGATTAATAATAAAAAGTCCCTTTCGGATTACCAACACAATACTCAGCCTCGACCGTAAACCCACCTCAGTACAAGCGATCCTCAAATCCGCTGGGAGGCTCGCTGGCTAGCGGCTGACTGCTAGTACCTGAATAATAAATACAAGTCAATAATAGACTCTCTCTCATATCCATCCCCCTAACTCACTGTGTGTGCAAGCTATACGGAAACTTCGCCGAAGTCCCGGGATTTTGCCGGAATTTTCTGGAAATCCGATTTCCGCTCAACGAAAGCCATTGGATCTCCAACGAAGGGTTTAGAGATCATGGGCGTACAGCCCAAAACAGCCCATGAGGCTACAATTGCAGTTAGACCCCTAGGGTTCTACCCAATTGCACTTTTACAATAAAATAAGAGTCGTTTTCGCTCGTTCTCTTAACTGGGATAACTGGGATATTATTTTTACGAACCGTCACTTCCAGTAAGTGACACTCGACCCGCTGAACACCGTGCTCACCCATTTGCAGCAGCACGGTACCCGAGGAAAACTTCGGGCCATAATATACCTCTCTAACATAGCCTAAATGCATTTTTGTTTCTTCGGCTCAACGAAATCGAAATCCGACGCGAGCATCGCGTCCAGTGACCCCAAATTAGCTAGGAGCTCACTGTCGCGGCTTCGCAAACAGCCCAGAACAGGACTTAGGCCAACCAACTAACCTAGAGCTTGATAACACTACAACCTTGCATTTACGAGTGCCCACTGCAAAATAACTTGAGCATTTTGCTCAAGACACCTCAGGGACACAGGGGCTTGCCCAAAGGGTAGCCCAGAACTGCTGGATCAAGCAGATCCAAGGCCCTTGTTCTCGAATGGCTTAGCTTGGCTCCACACCTTGATCCACACAGTCAAACTTTGGTCTAAAGTGAGCATTAAGCTCAGGGGATGAAATAAAGCAGCTTTCATTTTATACTCGAAGCCAAAATCCAAATAGAACCTCTCTCAGGCATTTCATCAAACACCTTAAGTGCACCAATTGTTAAACATGAACCCAAGCCATGCCCGAGCTTGTTCTCGGCCAATACTGCACCAACACCCTTCCAACTTGGAAGGAATTGATCTAATAAGTTACAGGATCATCCCCATCAACTTGGGTTCAAGCTTGTTCCCCAGGTTAGCCGCGGGCAAGGGTGGAGCTAATGAAGAAGATGACCACCATAGACCCGAGATGAAGATTTTTCCATCTCTGGTCTCTGGGCCTCCAGCAACTGCACCATAAGGTGTTTTTCATCTCTACCATCACATCTGGAACAATTCCCGGCGGTGAGGACGCGGCGGAGACGGCGGCGGAGCAAGCTCGGTTCGGAGCTTCTTCGCCTCTAATGGCGGATTTCCACCGAGGCTTCATGGTATCCATGCAAGGGCATGGATATGATATAATCGATCCCAGGAAGCTTCTTGTCCACTCCCCGGCCGCCGGGGACGACCGGAACGCCGGCAACCGCACCCCGAACCCACCTCGAGTCCATCATGGCCGCGCCTCAACCAAGCTGCATGGATGCCATGCAAGTACATGGGTGGACTCCTCTCACCCCCAGGGAGCTCCTCGACCACTTGGCCGGAGGTGGGGAGGCCCACCGGCGCCGGAGCACATAGCTCGGCCGGAGGTGGAAAAACCCGCAAACTAGGGTTTTGAACTGCGGCGTAGTTACTCAACCAAAAACCCTCAAACTTTGCAGAGATGACCTATTGGTCCTACAGTCCCAACCCATCATTTTACTTTTCATTAAAAGTCGCCGGGAGCAAAGCAAGCTCGAGGCGGAGCTCTCGGCTGTGCAACTTGGCCGCCGACCAACCGATGGCTTCCCATTTTCGGGGCTGTGCGTGGAGCATCCTTAGAACCTACAAAGCCCACTTCCAAAGGTCTTGACCTCTAAAACTCCAAGAATAAAGAGGGCTTACCTCGCCGGAGTTGGGGAAGATGGGATGACGCCGGTCAGCGTCGCGCGGCCACGGGGGAGATGCAGAGGAAGCAGGAGAAACCTTTGATGGAGGTCGGGTGCCAGAAAACTCCCTGTGTGCCCCCTCTTCCACTTTGCTTTTATACCAATCTTTCTCCTCACCTTCCTACGAGCCTCCCAAAGGAGAGGGCCGTTCCGGGGCTGGGTTCGTGGCAAGGATCGTGGCAGAGGGGAGTGGGAAACGTGGCCTGGTTGCGGTTACAAGGGGTTCCCACTCGAGGTTAGTTATTTTAACTAACCTTGCGATGTTTTGCAAATTAGTCCCTCTAAACCTTGATCTTTACATTTCAGTCCATAGCTGTAGGTCATTTATGCATAGAAGTCCTTCTCCAAATAACCTCATTGCATTTGACACATAAAATACTGGGCTTTTTGCGAAAATACCCATTTTTTCGACGTATTTCACGCATTTCGAGACGAACGGTTCGTCAAATTGCGAAACCGACTTCGCCACGACGTCCGGCTCGTCGAGACCTATCAAGTAGCGTATTTGCTTGCTTGATTCAGCGCTCGAATAAAATCTCGGGCCATAAAGTTCTGTAAGTTGCAGTATGACGCACGCACTTCGATGCACCCGGATCACTAAACGTGAAATCCGTCAGTGCCATTGTGCTCGGAATGGCGGTGCCATTCAAATCGACTACCCGAATCGCTAGATTCGGACTCCAGACGGTGAATCGGCTAACGTTCGCTCGGTGGGGAATTAAATCAGGAGGTTACTATTCACGACTTAAGTCGTGGGCCCCACAAGCTTCTTCACTGATTTCTGAACAATCCGACCGTCGGATCGAAAATTAGTTTATATCATTTTCAATCGGTTCGACGAGACGGTCGCACTAGTGATTTCAGATTTTCGAGATCAGACTCGGATCCGAAAGGCAGACATAGTGCTCCGTAAACTGTGCAATACGCGCACCGGTATGCAAGTCACTAAGGTTTAGATCTGCTTCCTCGCTCGCAACCAAACTTGAATTTCTCGAGTGCTACAAACTCTTTCAATAAAGTTGATGCATCTAATGGTTCTTCAAGTTTATCTAATGTGCAGGAATTATCACATGTACCTCCGACTACTCCGTTACTTCAAACGTTACGCATCTCCAAGGATCATCCGGAATCTAACATTATTGGAGACCCACAAGAAGGAGTTAGAACTCGGAGACAGTTGGTTTGTGGAGTCGCATGCTACGTCTCTATGATTGAACCAAAGAACATCGATGAAGCTCTTCAGGATGACTACTGGATTGAAGCTATGCAGGAAGAGCTCCATCAGTTCGAACGAAACAAAGTCTGGGAATTAACAAAGCCTCCGAAGCAACACAACGTGATTGGTACTAAATGGATTTTCAAGAATAAGAAAAACGAGGATGGTACCATCATCAGGAATAAAGCACGCTTAGTTGCTCAAGGCTACTCTCAAATAGAAGGTATAGACTTTGATGAAACGTTCGCCCCGGTAGCTAGACTCGAGTCAATTCGTATTTTATTCGCTATTGCTTGTCATTTTAAAATCAAACTCTTTCAAATGGACGTTAAGAGCGCGTTTTTAAATGGGTTTTTAAATGAGGAAGTTTATGTGGCTCAACCGAAAGGTTTTGTAGACTGTAAACAACCTAACCATGTTTTTCGTTTGAAAAATGCCTTTACGGTCTAAAACAAGAACCGCGAGCGTGGTAAGAAAGGTTGACAAAGCACCTATTAGAAAAGGGCTATACTCGAGGGGGAGCTGACCGGACTCTCTTTGTGAAGCATTATCAGGATAATTTCATTGTGGCACAAATCTATGTCGATGACATTGTATTTGGGGCAACTAGAGACAATGATGCTTCTAAATTCGCTGAAACCATGGAAAGCGAATTTGAGATGTCAATGATGGGCGAACTGACATACTTTCTTAGATTGCAAGTGAAACAAAATGATGATGGCATCCATTTGTGTCAATCCAAGTATGCAAGGGAGTTGGTGAAGAAATTCGATTTAGAAAACTCTAAAGATTTTCCGACTCCTATGGGAACTAGCAATAAGGGATTAGGAAGTGAATCTCTTAGTGAGAGTGTAGACGAGAAGCTTTATCGCAGCATGATAGGAAGTCTACTCTATCTTACAGCTAGTTGCCCGGATATATCCTTTAGTGTTGGGATTTGCGCGAGATATCAATCAGCACCAAAGGAGGTTCACCTGAAAGCAGTGAAAAGGATCATCCGGTACATCAAAGGAACTTTGAATTTCAGAATTTGGTATCCTATGGGAACAACGCTTGACATTATAGGATATTCAGATGCCGATTGGGCAGGATCTGTGGATGATCGGAAGAGCACGAGTGGTGCATGTTTTTATCTTGGCCATTGCCTTGTTGCATGGCATAGTAAAAAGCAAAACTGCATTGCACTCTCGACTACCGAAGCGGAATATATTTCAGCGGGTAGTTGTTCAACCCAACTCATTTGGATGAAAAGTGTGTTGAGCGACTTTCGAATTTCAGCAACTTCGGTAACGATTCTTTGTGACAACACAAGTGCTATAAAAATTTCTAAAAGCCCTGTGTTGCACTCGAGAACAAAACACATTGAACTTAGATATCATTTTCTAAGAGAGCTAGTTGTGTGACGCCCCACTTCCCAGGGGGTCACCCATCCTAGAACTACTCTAGGTCTAGCACGCTTAACTCTCATGTTCCTCTTGGATCTTGCTACCATCCAAAATGCTATAGCCGGGTTAGAGATTTAGTCCTATTATATCATTTTATATAGAGGACTAATCCAAATTCCGGGGGTGTTACATTCTTCCCCCCTTTAAGCCCTGACGTCAACGTCAGGCTCAAGCACACTCACAAGCACCAGGCGATGTGAGACTCGTCTCGCTAGCCTTAGCCGACCTTGTGAGGAGCTGCACTCCACTCACAACGGTCATTAGCCGGGGGGGGCCTCGCTCTACCCGCTATATAACCCTGGCTCAGCCGAGACTCATCTCACATTTCCGGCTGGTGAATGGCTCTGATACCAACTGTGACGCCCCACTTCCCAGGGGGTCACCCATCCTAGAACTACTCTAGGTCTAGCACGCTTAACTCTCATGTTCCTCTTGGATCTTGCTACCATCCAAAATGCTATAGCCGGGTTAGAGATTTAGTCCTATTATATTATTTTATATAGAGGACTAATCCAAATTCCGGGGGTGTTACAAGTTGAATCAAATATTCTTCAAATTTCCTACATTTCAACTGAGGATCAATTAGCTGACATCTTAACAAAACCTTTGGATCTAAAACGATTTATTCATTTGCGTAAGGCAATTGGAATGGTTTCCTTGAAATAATTCCTTTTGAAATCATTGCTTAGGTTATGTTTTGTTTTTGTGTTTTTGTTCATTATCTATGCTTAGACATAGAACATTAATTGAGCATGTGTATTATTGACTTTAATAGCATCCTTTCGTTTATTTAGAAATTTATTATGCTTTGGATATCATAATAATTCATTTGATGCAATGATCATTTATGTCAATTAAATCATCTTTGTTTTGATCAAAGTCAATTTCTCTCTTAAATGATCTCTTCGTTTAGTTTTTATCTTATTTGATAATTGAGTCGAGTATGAAATTGAGATCAATTTTTGGTTGAATATTTTATATTTTAAATAATTGATAGCCATTTGAGGGGTAGTTAATGAAAATTGTTATGCTCAAAAGATGTGGAAAGAGTTACATCCCAATGAGGAGTGTGAAAACTACTACCACATGAAGGAAAGAGCTACCACCTCGGTCGTCCGAGTACTGTGTGCAGCTACCACATGTATACCAAGCATGGTTATTCGAGCTGATTAAATAAAATGCTTTTTGGAATACTTGACTCTGTCAAATTCCAAGGTTGGTATAAGGTGGGGATTTTATTGAAAGATGCTCAAAGAGCCACTCCTTACAATAATTTGACTAGATATATTATCTAACTTATCTGGGATTTCAAACATCCATTGATCTTGGTATTTCATTTTCTTTACCAAATTGATGATTTGATAAAGGCATTACTCATAAGATCGTGATAGATGTAATTGAACTTGTTCAACTTTAAGGGATTTAATTTTTATAAATTTCTGTTTCATTATTTGGATATTATTGATAGATTTAACATAATCTATTTCTTATGACATGAAACGATGATTTTTATTTAAAGTTGACATGCATAAGTGCTTACAATCTTTTTCTGGATTTTCTAGAATTTTTCGGAATTTTTCTGAAGAAAAAGTTTGGAGCCGATCCGGACTGGACAAGCCGATCCAGATCCCGAACGCAGGTATTTCCTGCGGGTAGCCGATCCGGACTGGATTCACGATCCGATTCGGACCGCGGCTAGGGTTTTATATAGAACAAAAGGGTTTTGATTTCTTCTTACTTCAATCTTTTGTTTCTAAGTCTCCAGACCTTCTCTCTCTAGAAAACAATCGATTTGGAGCCTTCCCAACCCATCTTCTTCGATTCAAAGTGAGTTCTTGTGATCAAAATCTCGGTTTTTTTCACAGTTTTTTATGTTTTTCCTCAAAACGTGATGAAAATTTTGTATCTTTTTCGTTTTGGATTGGTTTTTGGTCAAATTTCTTTTGAAATAAGAACTCTGGGTAGATTAGTTTTGATTATATGCTAGGTATTCTCCTGATTAACGGATTTTTAGGCTTCGATTTCTAAAATTTCGGTTTTAGGGCATATAATAGGAATTTTTGAAAATCATGGGATTGATCTATTTTTAAAATTCTTTTTGCAAAACTAATTTGATTCCTAGTCTCTCTACATGATAATGATTGTTTAGGTACAATTTTTCAAATTTTTGAAAATAAATAATTTTTCGTGTTTTTGAGGTGTTGCTCACAGAACTCTTCTTCAAGCACTTGCAACAATGGCGTTTGCATGGATAATCTTCCTTTTGGTTGCAATGGTGCACACGAGAGCGACTAATAAATTGAAGAGGGCAAAGAAACCTTTTAAAAAAGGAGAATGTCTTCTTCTTGAAGATTCAGAGACTGAATCAGAAAAAGATGAAGTGAATTGGGACGAATTGATGAATGAGGAAGCAACGCCTGCCAAGTCGATGCGAAAGACCCCCGAATTATCAAAAGGAAAAAATACTATGGATAAAGGAAAAGCACCAATGACTTCACCATTCATCTCGGTGAAGAGAAAAAGACTGGCTCGACGCTCAGGACGAGCAAGAGGTGTTGAAATTAACGAACAAATAGCTCCTGATTCTCCACTTCGCTTAGAAGAAGTGTGCATTAATACTGACCGTCTTCGGGCATTTGAACATCGAGAATGCATCGGCGAAAGACATGTCAATGTTGGTGCTCTTCGAGATCACTCACCGGAATTCGGGATTTTAATTGAACAAGCCGACCTTCTTCAAGTTTGCAGATTCCCAGAATTGCTTGGATATTGTTTGCATCGAGTGAGGACTTTTTACACAAACGCAAGACATCTTCAGGAAAATGAACACGGTTCTATGCAGTTTTATACAAATATCCAAGGGACGAGACTCAAAATAACTCCACAGCTAATCGGGGAAGTCTTAGGAATGCAATCAAGCAGATCGGGGATTAACTACTTAACTGGAAGAAGTTTGACGAATGCTTTGTGGCAAACAGTTATAAAAGGAATATGTTTGGAAGGCACTGAATCAACGGAGAAATCTGTTAAGTCCAAACAACTTCGGCTTGAATACCGGTTTCTCAATTTCATCACTTGTTATAACATTCTCCCAAACATGCAGACAAAGGTGGTGAGATGGGATCGAATGCTATTTTTGTACCTTCTAGGACATCCATCTGAAGCAGTGGGATTTGTTACGGCATTTTGGTGTTGGCATATTTCGTGAGTCAAGTCAGTGAGTTGAGTCGGAGTCTTAAAGGGATCAAATTGTCAATCAGCAATCAAAGACTTAGAGAAGACTCAACAAGAGCTCAAGTTGACACTCAGTGTCTTGAGTCTTGAAGATTGAAGTTGAAGAATTGTGGATCAGTTACATCAATCTCAAGAAGAAAGTATTCAAGAGGATCAGGTATGTTTAACTAAATAATTGTGGTGATCCGAATACTTTCTTATAGTGTAGAAACACTTGGATGAACTTTTATTTGCATAAAAATCAAAAACTGGACATGGGACATGTTCAGGATCCGGATCAGATCTTGCAATCCGGATCCCGAAGGGTACTTGTTCATTGGCAATTTCAATCCGGATCCTAGGCCATTCCGATCCGGATCCCGAACATGGGACTTTGCTGAATTGCATGAACGATCCGGATCGGACCTTGCAATCCGGATCCCGAACCCTTGGTTTTCTGGAATCGTCAATCTCGTTACGACGATCCGGATCGCAGTAAATCCGATCCGGATCGCCGTCCTGAAAATTTCCAGATAAGGTATGTTTTTGATTCTTATCTCTTTCCAAAGGTTTCTAAACTATAAATAGACGTTTAGGGTTTCTCAAAAACGTGGGAGCTACGGCCGATCAATTTCTAAAACACTTGAGAGCAACCCTAGAGGCTAGGTTTTCATCGTTCTTCTTTATAGCCTCTTTTAGGTCAATTCGACGGTTCTGCCAAGATCTATTTTTTGTCGAATTGATCTAATCTTTGCTTAGAGATTTTTCCCATGGATCTTCATTGATAATCTAAGCGAAGGATCACCATCGAAGTCAATATTCTTATCGACTGAGTTTGCGTCGTGGATTCGACGTGGCATCGTGGATTCGGTGTGCTAAAGGCGTTTCGTGGATTCGAAACGTGTGCTCGTGGATTCGAGTGGCGTTCGTGGATTCGAACGTGTGCAGTGGACGTGCAAAATCGGTGGAGCGCGAGGTCCAAGAAATTGAAGGAGGGGTTAAATCCGTGGAGACGGTAATCACCTTGTTATTCTTCTTTTCTTAGGGATTGTTATTGCGTGGATATCCAACCGGTCAGCGCAAGGTCCGAAGAAGCTGAAGGAGGAGTTGAGTCCGTGGAGTCGGTAATCACCTTGTTATTCTTCTATTCTTAGTGGATTGTTATTGCGTGTTGGTCCCGTGGTTTTTCTCCTGGATTGGAGTTTCCACGTATATCTCGGTGTGCTATTTTTATTTTCCGCATTGGTTTTTATTTTGCACTGAGATTGAGTTTTTAAGTATTACACCTATTCACCCCCCCTCTAGTTGTTTGATAGTACCTATTTAGATCCTTGTGGATCCATAATAACTCTACAGGATTGAACATGAATATCCCATACATTATCTGGAACAAGATGTCTAGAGATGTTGAGCATCCTCATCCTACCGAAAGACTTCCTTTTCCTTTGATCATTATGAGGATCTTGAAGAAGTTTCAGATTGATATCAGTTCAACATCATATCAACATTGCTTAGGCATGATAAATGAATCCACCATTGTTAAGTCTCTTCATAAATTGCCTCATGTCACCCCGACTCCTTCATGCAGAAAGAAACCCTGCGTCAGCACTTCTGCATCTCCGTCACGGGAAGCACCAGATGATGAAGCGTCGGTCACCTCAATTTATAAGAAGCAACAACGCTTATCTTTTGAACAAGAGCAAATCACGAAAGAACAGAGGCGAATTTCAGAGGAACTTGAAATCATCACTGCATCCCAAATCACATTGACTAAAACAGTCTCTTCGATGAAGCAATTGATGAAGAAAATGTTTTCGAAAATGGGATGTAGTGCCTCAGATGCATCAGACCAGGATGACTAAGTTCTTCTGACTTTCTTTTCTTGTGCAGGTTTTTCTTGTTTTTGAAACTTTTTTAACTCTCCTTGAATTTAGTAATTTTAGCATAGTTTGTGACAAAAAGGGGAAGAGAGAAACGAACAATGATCACTAATGGTTGTGAACTTTGAACTTTGAAGGTAAGTATATCAACTCAACTTTGGGTTTTGGTATTGTGATTGCATGCATGCTTCGACTAACTATTTGACTAACTATTTGGACATGTATTATTACTAACAAGTTGTTTGATTACTAACAAAGTTATGACATTTGGAATTTTATTGCTTAGAAGATATGTCGATATTTGATTGTGATCTTATTACATATCTGAATTCGTGAATGTCATGGTGAGTATAAACTCTATCTCTGTTAGGTTTTGAATGCTAAATATTCTTGAGGTATGTAACGATCTTTTTCTGTCAAGAATGATTTCTTTTTGCAGAGAGTACAGATGTCTAAGTCTAGAGTTTGTTTTAGGAGTTTATCTCATGTATATTAATTTTGGATCTCTATTGTAAATTTTTGTTGTATGGTGATAGCAACAAAAAATATCTTTTTTTTGAATTTTTGTAGTGTTCTGGTTTTTCCCATGCAACTTTCCGATGAATCCACTGTGTAGAACACCTAGTGCCGGGGTGTCTGGCCCATGGTGCATCAAAGGGATGCTACAGATGGACCGTGTGAGTTATCGATAGCTGAATTGGCCTTCGGCTGCATTCGCCGAATTTTAGAAAAGGTTTTGGGCCAATCTGAGGATGGATTTGGATTCAGCGCGGAAAAACGCTTCAAAACGGCTATTTGCTTGTTAAATTTGGCGTCCGGATGACCAAAAACGGGCTTCCGGAAGTTTTGGGTGATTCCCGGTGCATGGGGGGTGACCGTGGACCGGCCTGAGCCACGTGGCGGCCTATCATTGGCCGGCTCACGCAGCTCGGTCCACGGGGTGGCGCGGCGGTGCATGGACCGCGGGCGGGGGACGCGTGGCGTGCGCGGAGTGGTTGGCGCACGCGGCGCGGCCCAGCGAGTTTGCGCGGCGTTGGTGGACCGAGCGTGGCAGCAGGCTATAGGCTGGCCCACGAAGTCGCGGTCCACGGGGAGGGGCCGCCTCGGGACGGAGCGCACTGTGCGTCTGGCGCCGCTGTCGGGCACTCGAGTGCGGGCCACGCGTCGGCCCGCCACTGGCGGGCCGTACCTACCCCCGCTGACCGCGGGGGGACGCGTGGCGCGCAGCGGGACCTCCGCACCGCTGTTTCCTGTTGTAGGGCGACATGGCGGCACCTCGTGCTTTCGGGCGCGTCGGACGGGGATCATCCGACCGGGTTTTCGGGCGCAATGCGCCCGGATCCTGCGCCCGAAAACCCGGCCCACTTCATTAGTGGGCTGGGCCTATAAATAGGTTTCCCTGTTCATTCTCTTGGCTTTTTGGACCCCATTTCGCAGAGTGTTCTTCAGAGAAGTTTTCCCTCACTCAATGCACTACCCATTGGAGGACTTTGAGGATTTTTGGAGGCACGCTTCCCGAGGTTCACCATTTTACGGCGCGGCGCGACGCTTGTTTCCCGGCGACCCGCTTCGCCCCTTCTCAGTGTTTGGACTCCTCCGACTCACTCCGACTTCGGATTTCGCCGATTCTTGCGCCGTTGGACTCCTGGCAGGTAGGACTTCAACTCCTGTGTTTTGAGGTTCCTCGATTTCCGTGCTGATCTTGGAGTTTTCTGAGCACCCATTTGACCCATTTTTCTTCGCGGACTTTTGGACAGCACCGCGGTGTTCTTGCCGTATCTTTTTGTTTAGACGTCGGATCGAGGCGATTCAAAAGGAATTTTTCATCTAAATTTCGCAAGGAGTCTCCTAGATTTTTCTCAGATTTTTCTGGATTTTGCACAAGGGTGAGAATCTCCTTTTTCTGTGGTTCTTTGTTACAGAAATTTGGTACAGTTTGGATTGGGGTGTTTCCCTTGCCGGATTTTTATCTCAGCGTAGGAAACTCTGATTTGGGCGTGCAGGTACTCGTTTCGACGGGTTCGACGCGAGAATCGCGATAGTATTTTTCTTGGATTTTTCTGGGCATTTTTCACAGGTAAAAATTGGAGAATTCTGGACTGTGGTATTAAGGGACAGATTTTGGAAATTGTGAATGATTAGCTTATGTACTTTCCTTTGGGGTATTTTGTACAGATTGGTGGTGAGTACTTGGACTGAGCTTGGGTTTCGCTTTTGGGAACTTGGATTAGCGCTCGAGGTGGGTGATGTTGTGAACCTCCTACTTGTGAATGTCACTAGGCCTATTAGAATGCCTTGATCATGTGCTATTAATTGTGAATATATCTAGCATGCTTGTATGAGATTGAGGTTCCTTTGTTAATATTTGCATTGTTAGCAAGCTACAGGTTAGTAAGTGGTGTTTCCATGTTTTAGATATGCAGTTTAATTAGTTGGAAATAATACTTAAGCCATATCATGTCGTATGTTAAGGGAAGGTTTGGGCATGTGGTTAGAATGCATGTTGTAAAAAGGGTACTTGCTAGTAGATTATGCATCTAAATTGTATCATATATCGTGCCACATGTACATCGGGGGTTCCAAACACTTAATGTTGCATATGTTAGAATAATTGAAATGATTTTATCAAATAAAGGACTTTGCATGCTTGAATGGTCATCTAGCTTGGCCACCTTTTTCTGCTACACAAACATGTTGGAATTGACTTAGGAGAAACCATGCTTTTATTCGTTCTCCTGTTGTCTAGTCTTAGGGGATTGTGTAGTCAGATGTTCAGAGTTGGGACAGTCGGGGATCGATGTTTGGGTGTTGCGGCAACCGCGGACTGTTGGCGGTTGACCGGCTTATTATTATTACTATTATTGCATCAGATTGGAGGTAGGGGATCGAGTTTTCCTTTAGTGGATGGGTTTTCCCACTTTGATCAGAGTCGTGACCCAGTCCTGCTATTTTATGATACTGATGATACTAGTTACAGTGATACTATGCTCGTGTGGGTCGCTCCCCTCGAGTGCCACTCCGGAGTAGGTTTCAGACCGTGTTGGGTGCCGGTCAGACCGTGTTGGGTTCCGGTCATTTGGACAGGGGAGATACTGAGTTGTGAGGTTGACAGCAGAGCAGGCAGTACCAGTGTTTACTGGTGTTTTGATTGGGTTGGTCAGGCAGTCTTTGACGTTCTGGTGTATGCTTTCAGCTATTCTTTTAGCTAGGCATCTTAGAGGCATGTTAGTGGTAGCTCTTCATCAGTAGTGTTACTTGTAGCTTACCACCTTTGTTTTCATTTTCGCCTCTGATCGTCCTAGTGGGCATGTCTGAGTTTGAGGTCTACCCACTAGGGGAGGCTACTGTTTTTATAGTAGTTCTCACCCCCCACTGCTTTCTCTTTTCTTTTCCCCTTTGTTTTGCAGAGTCCTCTGCGGGAGTTGCGGGACCCTCTTCCCTGGATCGAGGTAAGAGGATCGCTGATTAGATAGCTACTGCCCCGAGTTCGAGTTTTGTAGTTTTGATGTATCCCCTGTACACTCAGACGGTTATATTTTCTTTTATTTTGGGTCTGGTTGCGGCCAGCTGGTTGTATTTATTTCGTGAGCTGGGAGAGACACTTGTATATTTGTGAGAGCTTATTGTACTTTTATTTCCAGCATTTGTCTGAGATGTATCAGTTTTAGTTTAGCTCTGTTTTATGCTCCTTTATTATATATTTTATATCTGAGCAGGTTACCAGCGCTTCGTGTACACGAAAAATTCCGTATGCACGGCGGATCTGTGGACGGGCCCGGGTTCTGGTTTACACCCGGGGCGTGACAGATTAGGTGGTATCAGAGCTTAGGGATAGGTCAGTTGGGACTTAGGAAACCCTAGGCTTTTGGCAGACCCTAGGAAGGCAGAGCGTGAGTGACGCGACATTTTGTGAAAGTCGGCAATTAGTTGTTAACTCTTCCTGTGAGTGGAGAGGGATTGGCATAGCCTATTTCTGGGGGAATATTATGTTGGATGCAGACAACATAAGGTTACAGAAATAGGGGAATGTCCATGACTTTCGCTGGATAGGGTCGAGAGTGGTTTTGTTTACTGACCCGTGGATTCTTGTGTGACAGGATGCCTCCTAGGCGGCAGATCCCTACTCGGGGTACTCCTACACCCCCGGAGGAGCCGGAGCAGTCCGGGCCTTCTGAGATCAATGAGCTGAGGGCCATGGTGGCCTAGTTGGCTGAGAGCCACCGCCGACAGGAGCAGAGGTTTGAGCAGTTATTTGCCCAGGTTGCGGCACCTCCCCCTACTACTACAGAGGCCCCCGTACCACCTGTTGTACCGCCGGCTATTCCACCTGCCCCTACGGCGCCGTCGTCGAGCAGTGGGGCCCAGGGGATGTTCAGGCCATTGACCCCAGTGGAGGAGCGGGAGTTTTCTGACAAACTCACACAGTTCTGTAAGCGAGGACCCCCTAGGTTCTCGGGGCGGAGCACTCACCCATGGGAGATTGGATCGTGGCTAGCATCAATGGAGAAGTTGTTTCGGGACTTCATCATTGACCAGAGATTTAGAGCACATTTGGCAGTACACTGTCTAGAGGGGGATGCTGATACTTGGTGGCGTCGGGTCGAGCCCTTAGAGTTTCAGGTCACCCGACAGCTACCCTGGTCGGAGTTCAGGAGGATGATCCTTGACACTTACTTCTCCACGAGCGTGAAGAAAAAGATAGAAGATGACTTGAAGAACCTTCAGCAAGGTGATCGCCCAGTGTGGGACTATTTCCAGGAGTTTACGCAGTTGCTCAACTGCGTACCCTATGTTGCCAGGGATGGGCTGCACCAGGTGGAGCTGTTTGAGACAGGTCTGCGCCCTGAGATCTATACCTTGGTGCACGCCCAGAGGCTTCAGACTTTATCAGAGGCAGTGGATCATGCACAGTGGGTCGAGAGGGGAGATCATGTTGTTTCTAGACGCGGAGGTCTGGTCGCTCAGAGTTCTGAGAGGAAGCGACCAGCATCGGATGAGGGGGGACAGGCCAGTTCCTGGAGGCTGCCCCGACCGCCACCGCCTCAGTTTACGGGCCGGGGGCGTTCGGAGCGGCGAGGGCCTGGGGTGTAACGACCCAGCCCACTAGCAATAATAACTCGTTGGGCCCAAATCACAGCCCAAAATGCTTAAGCCCAGTTATTATTACTAGTGTCCATGTCTCATATAAATCCAATCACAATTCCATCCACATCCGATGTGGGACTATTGGGGGCGTCACAGACTCCCCCCGTTAGGCCTGACGTCCTCGTCAGCCCAAACACACACACAGCAGCCCAAGATCACCAGGCGGTGTGAGACTTGTCTCGCTAGTCCTGCCATCTAGACCCAGACTCAGCCGAGACTCGCCGCACACTTCCGGCTGGTTATTGGCTCTGATACCATCTAATCTGTCACGCCCCGAGTTTAAAAACCAGCGTCTAAATTTTTTTTTTTTTTTTTTTTTTGAAATCAGAGTTTAAAACCGGCCAGGGCGCAACAGACCGCCACATATATAGAAGAGTCCCAATCCCACTGGGGATTGAGCCTTTTCTATATATGCACGGCTCACTTGGCATACAACCAGAGTACTAACTACGTACATCTACTAAGCAAGATTAAATTACAATATCAATAACTTCTCAATTACATTGCATTACATTAGATACAACAAACAATTAAATACTTGATCTTATCGGCTGTCCAGGGTCAAGCTCTATCTCGTGATCTCAACAACTCGTCCCGACATCTCAACACCCGCTCGACCTGAAAAACAGTCACCCGAGGGTGTGAGACACACCGGAGTGTATCCCAGTGGGCACGACGAGCCGAGAAATAGCAGATCGTACCTACTGGTATACAATGCTAGAGGATAGTAATAGATCAGGGGTTAGGGTAAAGCAGATATATAACTGGTGCTGTAAAGAAAGTAAAACTCATAATCTGGGTACAAGCATAGGAGATAATTTTAGCAGTATTTAAAACATGTATCAGGATAATCAACACATCAAGGAGTTAGGACAATCAGCAAGATAACAATGGAACTATAATCAGAGGCATCACATAGAATCATAAAAGAAGTAGATAACTAGAAGCCAGATCAAAGAATCAAAGAATCAACACATGCATCAAATAGATGAAAACGCAAAGACCCAATCACAAGCTACCATTTTGGTCTTCGCAAGACCTCAGGCGAGGCTGCCCTCTTGGCACCACCTGGTTGACATTCCCCAAACTAGGGTCACGGGTTGCCTCAGCTAACCACTTTACCGGTAAAGAACATCGGTACGGGTAGCAAATCCGCTGATATTCGTGAAGTACAACGGTGCAGGCGAATCATATGCAAATGCTCAAGCTCACGGTCCACTGACCGGGTAATCGGCAATAAGCCGGGAAATCCCCACTGGGATGCAATGACAAGATCAACTGAAACTCAACACTCATGCAGGAACACTCAGCAATAAATCTCAACTCATATGCAAGATCAAGGCAAATCTCTCTCAACAGAAGCTCACAGATAACTCAACTCAACCACACAAACCAACCAAATGATACAAAACTTAAACACATATTTTAAGAAAACTGTTTTGAAAAGTCCAAACCTCGAAGAGCATTGCCCTTGTCCTATCAAACAAGAACAGACTCAGGCGACACTACGAAACTTGGGTTTAGGTCCAAACCTCGCAGAGCAGTGCCTTTGTCCTATCAAACAAGAACAGACTCCGGCGATCCTACGAAGCTCGGGTTAAAACCTCAGTTAAATAAATCTATGTGCTCCGAGATGTATCATTTGATCAGCAGGACAAACAGGCTCACTAATCAACCATGAAAATGTCCGAGTAAAAGTATAAATGCTAGAGGTGCTATGGACAATCATGTAAGGCAAAATAGAACAGATAACAGACATAGATCAGGCAGATAGCAGATATAATATAATCAAAGAAAGGCAGGCTCAAAGTAATGTTTAAGCTATCAAAAACAGGGGTCCAACCAGTATCGCACCCCAGAGGGCCGAACTGATAAAACCCGGACCGAAGATAACCCACCTGTCAATGCGCAGGCAATTAATCTGTAATTCTCTAAATGCTCAACTCCAGGTGCAAACTGAATCAACCTGGATCAAAAATCACCAATCAGGGATCAATTCAGTCCCGCTAACTCTAACCTAAACCCAGATCAATTTGAAACCCTCTTAGTTATTTTAATTGTCACCCGGATACCGTTAAATCGACGATTTTGCCGATTCTCGAACTGTTATCCGATTTCCGCTCAACGAAAACCGACGGATTCCCAACGAAAAGCTTAGGAATTATTTAAACATTTTACTAACCAGTACACATTGTCTATTTTGCATTTGAACCCTTAAAGTTTTCAGAAATTACATTTTAGTGCCATTTGAGCACTGTTTTCGCTCGTTCTTTCAACTGGAAAACAATTTTGACGAACCGTCACTTCCAGCAGGTGACATTTTTCATGCTGAACACCGTGCTCACTAATTTGCAGCAGCACGGAACCCGAGGCAAACTTCGGGCCATAAAAACCCTCTCTAACATAGCCCAAATGAATTTTTGTTTCTCCGGGACTTCAAACACTGTTTCTAACGCGAGCATCGCGTTCAGTGACCCCAAATTAGCCTAGGGCACACTATCGCGGCTTCGCAAACAGCCCGGAACCATGTTTTATTTAAACATTTCACTAAAAGGTTGATTCAACTACATCTTTTAATTTAAACTTCAAACAAGAACATTTTGTATATCAAAGTTGGTCTGGGCACTGCCAGGACCTCAGTGCTCACCCTGGTTGAGGCCCAGGTGGGCTGGTTCAAGCAGAACCAAGGTCAAGCTTACACCCTAATTCACAATGCACCAAACTTCAATCCACACAAAATCACTTTGATTTGAAGTGAGCACTAAGCTCAGGGGATACGTTTGAGCATCTTTTATATTCACTATTTTGTCAAATTCAGTTTCAAAGTTCATTGTGGCATTTTCACAAACAGGTGGTGTGCAATATTTGTATACAAGTACATAACCAATTCCCGAGCTCATTCTCTGCAAAGGGAGCACCAGAGGCTATATAACTTGAATGGAACTTCTTCTCCAGGTTGAAGGAACCTTTCCCTGCAACCTGGGCCCTTGCCCAGCCTCGGATAAGCCGAAGCTAGAGGTTGAAGATGACCTCAATACATTGAATTCGTGACTACTCATCCAGGGCATTCGAGGCTCAACAACTTGATTAATTGGATGCTAAATACCATAACATACTCACCCGGACCCGTGCCCGGCGACAGGACACGGCGGCGACGCGGCGGGGAGCAAAGCTTGGTTTGGAGCTTCACCCCGTTAATGGCGGATTTTGATAGAAGCATTATGAAGCTCTCTAACTTGCATGGATAGACTCCTTGTGGTCCCAGCAAGCTTCCCGACCAACTCTCCCCGGCCGGAGATGGCCTGAGCACCGGCGGCCGTAACTTGGTGCAAATTCGAACCCAACTCGGCCGCGCCTTCCTCGGCTTGCATGGGAGCCATGCAACAGCATGGTTGGGATCCTCTTGGTCCCAAAAAGGATTCTGGGCAGGTGGCCGGCGTCGGAGAGGCCCGCCGGCGCCGGAGCAACAAGCTCGGCCGAGTGCAACAAAAAGCCCGAACTAGGGCATAAAACTGCCATTAATTGGTTCAACCATACTCCACCAAATTTGGTGGAGTTGGTCCTCTCCTCCTACAGTCCAGCACCTAAATTTTGGGCCGTTTTGGTGCAAGGGGTGCTGAGTTCCCTCGAGGCGGAGGAAAACCTAGGTTTCCGGCGACCCCATGCCCCCGTCGGCCATGCGCTGTGCATGGGGGCTCGGGTCTCGGCCAGTAGCATCCTAAGGACCTAATAGGTCCACTGTTAAAGGCCCCGGGCTCAAACATTCAAAGGTTAGTGAGCCTTACCTTTGCCGGACACGAGGAAGATAGGAAGTAGCCGGATCTCACCCTCCCTCCTTCGCGCGGCTTCGGCAAGCTCCAGCAAGTCCTTCAACAACCGAGGACACCACAGGAACACCCAGCCCTTCCTGGAAGATCTTTGATCCAGGTTTTCCTTCCCTCACTCTCTCTCGGGTTTGCATATAATGGTGGTGCTCCTTCGTCTCCCCCAACGCTCGAGGCTGAGTCTGGGAGTTTATAGTAGAGGATGGACGCCTTCAATCCCCAGTAACCCCCCGTGCAAGTGCCCTCAAGAATTCCAACAGCCACCCTCCAACTTAATGCATTGATTCCTTTGTAAATGCCTTTGGGTTCGGTTCACACTTAACCCTAGCATCCGAGGCTTTATCTGGAGTTGCAAAATGCACCCAGCACCCTGTGGTATGAAGCCCTAGCACTTAGGCACATAAAACATGAAGTTTTTATTACAATTTAATCCATTTTGAGCACTCTTCACGCATTTCGAGATAATCCGATCGCCGTTTTGCGAAACAGACTTCGCCACGACGTCCGGCTCGTCGAGACCTGTTAGGTAGCGTATTTACTTAGTTTGTTCGACGCTCGGATTAAAAGTTGTTCCATAAAGTTCGACTCAATATAGCGCGTGGCACGCACTTCGATGCACCCGGGTCGCCAAACCGCGAAATCCGACAGTGCCATTGCGCTCAGAACGTCGAAATTAGCTAAGATCCATTACTCATACTCCTATGTTAAAATTCTAGATAGTGGTTCGACCATTCATGATCACAAGGGGTTAAAAATTCAAAGGTTACTATTCACTTAAGTCGCGGGGCCCACTTTTTGATTTCTGATTTCTGGAAGATCCGACCGTCGGATCGAAAACATATGAATATGAACTTCTATGTTTCGACGAGACGATCGCAATGGTGATCTCGGATTTTCCAGATCAGACCCCGATCAAAAGTCAATATTTCTGGGCCCACTATTGACCCACTATCTCTCACTTTTGCCAAAAATTAATAATTAACATCTTTAAAAGCAAATAGAGGTTTTATAATTCTGGATTACTACATCACCCACAACTTCTAAGAAGTTTCGTCCCCGAAACTTAACAAAACATACTTTAAAAATTTTCTAACACCCAAAATATCAGTTTTCTAAGTATTAAACTTATTACATCGTTGTTTCAACATTTTCAAGCTCCCGATGGGCCTTCCCCTGATGGCTCGCCATGCTGTGTCAGAGCATAGACCCGTCCTCCCGTCACTTGGCGGGGTCCCTAGTTTGGCGCGATGAAGGACGACTTGAGGCAGCCACGCTCTGGGTTGGCGCTGGAGGCCGAGCAGGCAAGGAGGTGGCACAGCCAATGCTGTGTGGATTTGCTAGCAGATCTCCGCGGGCAGTTAGCAGAGATATGTCCAGGTCTGACCTCAATTATAGCATCTATCCGTGGCGCAGGTCGCAAGTCATGGGTTGATGATCTGCCCCGCAGGAAGACGCAAGGCCTCGCATTATGTGGGACGATTTGAAGGTCCTAGAACCACTTGCTGGTTCTGATTTCCACTGGGGGTCTAGGGGGTCTTCTATTTGATTCCAGATGATCCCTCCCCATTTTCCAGCGAACTGTCGCTTCCATCCCTTTTCCTCTATACCATGCCTGCCCGCTCAGTCCCGGGGAGATTTTTAATTCAGCCTCAATGGCAAAGGCCGCTGTATCGAGTGCATTCTTCGTAGTCGGTGATCAAATGTGAAGACAACCTGACGACGGATCTCGGGTCGCAGGCCTTGAGTGAATAATCTAACCTTGCGACGCTCGTCCTGCACGCTTGTGGCACCAGGTCAGCAATTTTCGTAAATTCTTTCTTCGTACTCCCTCAGGGTGGTGGTCTCCTTGGCGCATGTTTTCCAAGTCCCGCTCCAATGCTTCTCGTGCTGTCTCCTTTAGGTTAGCGGTGGTACAGAGCCACTCTAAATTGCTCCCACGTAGGCTTAGGGGCTTCAGGAGAAAAATTGTGGCTGTTGGTAGCGCAGTCACCACATGCTTGCGCTGACACCGAGGCAATGTACCCCAGTGTCACTTTGTCTTGCTCCTCAGTGTCCAAATCTCTAAAAGCTTTTTCACATGTGGGTTAAGCCATTCTTCAAGGGCCCAGGGGTCCTTTTCGCGGCCTGAGAATTCGTGGGGCTTGAATTTATTAAACTCCAGCAGGACTCCCCTGACTCTTGATCTTTCTTCCTTGTACGTTGCTCTGGCAGCTTCCAGGGCCGCAGGACTGTTAGGATCATTGCCCCCGCAACCCGGGAGCATTTACAGTTGCAGCAACGGCTACAGATGTAGCCGATTCAGCCGGTGGTACTGATGTAGGAGGAAAAAGGGTCCCTCAGTCGCAGAGGCTGGTGCTGCAGGTGGTGCAGTGCAGCAGGAACATTGGCCTCCCGCTGCCATATACTGTTGTATCATTGCAGCCATTTGAGCAACTGATCCTCGAATCTTTGCATTCTGTCGGGGATCTCTGGCCCCCACTTTCAGCAGTTGCTTGGGCAGCCCCTCGACTCGTGCCAGCCCCATGACCACGACCAGCACCACGCCCCGAGTGCGAGCCATAACTGCATAGTGATAATTAAATTTAGTACGGTCGACCCACAACTTTTGTTTTGACCTATCAGACTTAGAACACTACCCAGCGCTCTCTCGTAACATGAGTCATCCTAGGGTTCGTTCCTAGCCAAA
>JAQNDB010000394.1:0-46276 GCA_029204045.2 Tillandsia leiboldiana | reverse complement strand
CTGTTGAGTGCATGGCTTTGGTTTTGTGAACTGTTTCTGGATCTTGGCTTCAACTAGGTGAGCCCTGTGATCCTTGCAATATTTAAAGACCTTTTGATATACAAAATGTTCTTGTTTGAAGTTTAAATTAAAAGATGTAGTTGAATCAACCTTTTAGAGAAATGTTTAATTAAAACATGGTTCCGGGCTGTTGGCGAAGTCGCGACAGTGCATTCCTAGCTAATTTGGGGTCACTGAACGCGATGCTCGCGTTAGAAACAGTGTTTGAAGTCCCGGAGAAACAAAAATTCATTTGGGCTATGTTAGAGAGGGTTTTTATGGCCCGAAGTTTGCCTCGGGTTCCGTGCTGCTGCAAATTAGTGAGCACGGTGTTCAGCATGAAAAATGTCACCTGCTGGAAGTGACGGTTCGTCAAAATTATTTTCCAGTTGAAAGAACGAGCGAAAACAGTGCTCAAATGGCACTAAAATGTAATTTCTGAAAACTTTAAGGGTTCAAATGCAAAATAGACAATGTGTACTGGTTAGTAAAATGTTTAATTGATTCCTAAGCTTTCCGTTGGGAATCCATCGGCTTTCGTTGAGCGGAAATTGGATAACAGTTCGAGAATCGGCAAAATCGTCGATTTAACGGTATCCGGGTGACAATTTAAATAACTAAGAGGGTTTCAAATTGATCTGGGTTTAGGTTAGAGTTAGCGGGACTGAATTGATCCCTGATTGGTGATTTTTGATCCAGGTTGATTCAGTTTGCACCTGGAGTTGAGCATTTAGAGAATTACAGATTAATTGCCTGCGCATTGACAGGTGGGTTATCTTCGGTCCGGGTTTTATCAGTTCGGCCCTCTGGGGTGCGATACTGGTTGGACCCCTGTTGTTGATAGCTTAATCTGATTACTTTGAGCCTGCCTTTCTTTGATTATATTATATCTGCTATCTGCCTGATCTATGCCTGTTATCTATTCTATTTTGCCTTACATGATTGTCCATAGCACCTCTAGTATTTATACTTTTACTCGGACATTTTCATGGTTGATTAGTGAGCCTGTTTGTTCTGCTGATCAAATGATACCTCTCTGAGCACATAGATTTATTTAACTGAGGTTTTACCCCGCTTCGTAGGGTCGCCGGAGTCTGTTCTTGTTTGATAGGACAAAGGCACTGCTCTGCGAGGTTTGGACTTAAATCCAAGCTTCGTAGTGTCGCCTGAGTCTGTTCTTGTTTGATAGGACAAGGGCAATGCTCTTCGAGGTTTGGACTTTTCAAAACAGTTTTTTTAAAATATGTGTTTAAGTTTTGTATCATTTGGTTGGTTTGTGTGGTTGAGTTGAGTTTATCTGCGAGCTTCTGTGGAGAGAGATTTGCCTTGATCTTGCATATGAGTTGACATTTATTGCTGAGTGTTCCTGCATGAGTGTTGAGATTCAGTTGGATATTGTAATTTAATCTTGCTTAGTAGATGTACGTAGTTAGTACTCTGATTGTATGCTAAGAGAGCCGTGCATATATAGAAAAGGCTCAATCCCCAGTGGGATTGGGACTCTTCTATATATGTGGCGGTCTGTTGCGCCCTGGCTGGTTTTAAACTCTGATTTCAAAAAAAAAAAAAAAAAAATTTTAGACGCTGGTTTTTGAACTCGGGGCGTGACATGGGGGATCCCAGAGGCCCCCACAGCATCAGCAGCCCCAGCGACAGCAGCAGCACTCGCAGCAGCAGAGGTCGCAGTCGCGACAGCAGGGATCTCAGCGGCAGTCGCACAGGCAGCAGCAGTAGCAGTCACGACAGTTGCGGGCCCCTGGCAGTTGTATCTTCTGCGGGGGTCAGCATTTCCCCGGCACTTGTGATCAGAGGTGGGGGCGTTGTTATGGCTGTGGTCAGGCCGGGCACATACGATCTTCATGCCCTTTTTCGGCATCAGTGGCACCTTCTTCGGCCTCATTTTCTCTTCCACCTCAGCAGCGACCGCCAGCTCAGCGGCCCTATGCTCCAGCGAGCAGGGCTCCTTCCTCCCACCCTGCAGACTACCGACCACCAGCTCAGAGCGGGCGAGTCTACGCCGCTCAGGTAGGGGACTCCACGGCAGCCGACCACGTGGTGGCAGGTATCACTTTACTTTTTGGTATTAGATCTCGCACTTTATTTGATACCGGTGCATCACATTCTTTTATCAGTAGAGCATTTGCGTCATCTCATGGACTAGAGTTAGGTCGGTTGCCACATGCATTAGAGGTACAGATTCTCGATCATATATTGCATGTAGAGGAGTGTTGTGGGTCTTGCCCGGTACAGCTTGAGTCTTGGATTTTGCCAGCGGACCTGATGGTCCTTAGTCAGCTGTGAGATTTTGACATTGTACTGGGGATGGATTGGTTGGTTCGCTATTTCGCGACGATTGATTGCGCCGCGAGGACTGTTACTTTTAGCGAGCCAGGCCAGGAGGAGTTCGTTTACAGGGGGTGCCAGAGTGCTTTCTTTGCCTCTGTGGTTTCGACTTCTCGTGCGAGGCAGATGATGCGCAGTGGATGCGTAGCCTTTATGGCATCTGTGGTTAAGGAGCCTACGGCGGCTCCGGGACTCGCGGATATCCCGATTGCCCACGAGTTCCCGGATGTGTTTCCTCCAGAGCTGATTAGTATGCCGCCGGATAGGAAGGTTGAGTTTTTGATTGACGTAGTCCCAGGAACTGCGCCAATCTCTAAGGCTCCTTACCGAATGGCACCGGCTGAGCTGCGAGAATTAAAGGCGCAACTCCAGGATTTAATGGACAAAGGTTTTGTGAGACCGAGTGTATCGCCTTGGGGAGCGCCGGTGCTATTTGTGAAGAAGAAAGATGGTTCGCTTCGACTGTGTGTTGATTACCGGGAGCTGAATAAAGCGACCATCAAGAACAAGTACCCTTTGCCGCGCATTGATGACTTATTTGATCAGCTGCAAGGGTCTTGTGTCTTCTCCAAGATTGACTTACAGTCTGGTTACCACCAATTGAAGGTGAAGGCCGAGGACATCCCAAAGATGGCATTCAGGTCGCGGTACGGGCATTATGAGTTCACCGTCATGCCTTTTGGATTGACAAATGCCCCTGCTGCTTTTATGGATTTAATGAACATGATTTTTCGACCATACCTGGATCGGTTCGTCGTCGTTTTTATTGATGACATCCTAGTTTATTCCCGAAGCGATGTGGAGCACGAGGAGCACTTGAGGATTGTGCTACAACTTCTGAGAGAGAGGAAGTTGTATGCCAAGTTATCTAAGTGTGATTTCTGGCTTCGGGAGGTTGTCTTTTTGGGCCACGTGATTTCAGCCGCTGGAGTGGCAGTAGACCCGGCGAAGATCGAGGCAGTCCGGGATTGGCCCCGACCGACGACGGTATCAGAGGTCCGTAGTTTCATGGGCTTAGCGGGATATTACCGTCGGTTTGTGGAAGGTTTTGCGAAACTTTCCACACCCCTCACTCGTTTGACGCGAAAAGAGATTAAGTTTACTTGGAGTGAGGATTGCCAGAGGAGCTTTGAGGAATTAAAGAACAGATTGATGTCGGCTTCTATCCTCTCCCTCCCCGTTATGGGGAAAGGATACGTGATATATAGTGATGCATTGCACAGTGGACTTGGTTGCGTGCTGATGCAGGAGGGAAGGGTAATCGCTTATGCCTCTCGGCAACTGAAGGATTATGAAAAGAATTACCCTACCCATGATTTGGAGCTAGCCGCAGTGATTTTTGCACTAAAGTTGTGGCGCCACTACCTGTATGGGGAGCACTGCGAGATTTACACCGACCACAAGAGCTTGAAATACCTGTTCACACAGAAGGAGCTCAACTTGAGGCAGCGCAGATGGTTGGAATTGTTGAAAGATTATGATGTAGACATATTATACCATCCTGGCAAGGCCAACGTGGTTGCTGATGCCCTGAGCAGGAGAGTAGTACAGAGCCTATCTTTGATGATCACCGATCAGGCGCCATTACTTGAGCAGATGAGGCGGTTAGAGCTCGAGGTTGTGTCCCCTGGGGTCTCTGCTAGACTTATGTCTCTAGTCGTGCAGCCCACTCTGTTGGACAGGATTCGGGAGAGACAGAGTGAGGACCCCCACCTGATGAGGATTCGAGAGCAGATGCAGACTGGTTTGATAGGGGACTTTTCAGTTGATGCTGCGGGAGTACTGCGGTACAGGGACCGAGCTTGTGTGCCTATGGATGCAGAGATCCGAGAGCAGATCTTGAGGGAGGCCCACTATACACCTTATACCATCCATCCTGGTGGGACTAAGATGTATAGGGATCTTAAGGCACAGTTTTGGTGGAATGGGATAAAAAGAGACATTGGGAGATTTGTAGCACACTGTCTAACTTGTCAGCAAGTAAAGGCTGAGCATCGTGTACCTGCTGGCAAGTTGCAGAGTCTCCCAATCCCCGAATGGAAATGGGAACATGTTACGATGGATTTTGTCACTAGTTTGCCGAGAGCACAGACGGGAGCGGATGCTATCTGGGTAGTCGTGGACAGGCTTACCAAGTCCGCTCACTTTTTACCGGTTCAGATGACTTGGCCGATGGAGCGACTGGCACAGGTGTACTTGGCTGAGGTGGTTAGATTGCACGGGGTACCCGTTTCCATCGTATCAGATAGAGACCCGAGGTTTGTCTCGCATTTCTGGAGGAGTTTACAGACAGCCTTGGGGACGCAGCTCCGATTTAGTACAGCATTCCACCCACAGACCGATGGGCAGTCAGAGCGCACTATTCAGACCCTCGAGGATATGTTGAGAGCGTGCGTTCTGGACTTTGGAGGAGGATGGTACCGACACTTGGGATTAGTTGAGTTTGCGTACAACAACAGCTATCAGGCGAGCATTCAGATGGCTCCGTTTGAAGCGTTGTATGGACGCAAGTGTCGGTCACCCCTATATTGGAGTGACGTGGGTGAGAAGAAGACTTTGGGTCTTGATCTATTATTAAAGGCAGAGGAAAAGGTCAGATTGATACGACGACATCTCGAGACCGCCCAGAGTCGACAGAGGAGTTATGCTGATACTCGACGGCGAGACTTAGAGTTTCAGGTGGGTGACCATGTTTTTCTGAAAGTCTCGCCTTCGAAGGGGATTCAGAGATTTGGCATTCGTGGGAAACTGAGCCCTCGTTATATTGGACCTTTTGAGGTGTTGGAGCGCTTAGGGCCAGTTGCCTACAGGCTTGCGCTTCCTCCCAGGCTTTCAGGTGTTCACAATGTTTTTCATGTATCGACTCTGAGGAGGTATGTTCATGACCCGTCCCACATCATCGATTTCACCCCATTGGAGGTTGCTGAGAACCTGAGCTATGTTGAGCGGCCGTTGAGGATCTTGGACCGTGAGGTTAGGGAGTTGCGCAGTCGGGCCATCCCTTATGTGAAGATCCTCTTGAGCAGTCATGATGAGCGTGAGGCTACCTGGGAGCTGGAGTCAGCGATGAGGGATGCTTACCCCCACTTGTTTGAGGCCCCTGCTTGAGGTATGACTTTTGTTTCGAGGACGAAACTTTTTCTTGTAGGGGAGGATGTAGTGTTCTGGTTTTTCCCATGCAACTTTCCGATGAATCCACTGTGTAGAACACCTAGTGCCGGTGTGTCTGGCCCATGGTGCATCAAAGGGATGCTACAGATGGACCGTGTGAGTTATCGATAGCTGAATTGGCCTTCGGCTGCATTCGGCAAATTTTAGAAAAGGTTTTGGGCCAATCTGAGGATGGATTTGGATTCAGCACGGAAAAACGCTTGAAAACGGCTATTTGCTTGTTAAATTTGGCGTCCGGATGACCAAAAACGGGCTTCCGGAAGTTTTGGGTGATTCCCGGTGCATGGGGGGTGACCGTGGACCGGCCTGAGCCACGTGGCGGCCTATCATTGGCCGGCTCACGCAGCTCGGTCCACGGGGTGGCGCGGCGGTGCATGGACCGCGGGCGGGGGACGCGTGGCGTGCGCGGAGTGGTTGGCGCACGCGGCGCGGCCCAGCGAGTTTGCGCGGCGTTGGTGGACCGAGCGTAGGACACGTGGCAGCAGGCTATAGGCTGGCCCACGAAGTCGCGGTCCACGGGGAGGGGCCGCCTCGGGACGGAGCGCACTGTGCGCCTGGCGCCGCTGTCGGGCACTCGAGTGCGGGCCACGCGTCGGCCCGCCACTGGCGGGCCGTACCAACCCCCGCTGACCGCGGGGGGACGCGTGGCGCGCAGCGGGACCTCCGCACCGCTGTTTCCTGTTGTAGGGCGATGTGGCGGCACCTCGTGCTTTCAGGCGCGTCGGACGGGGATCATCCGACCGGGTTTTCGGGCGCAATGCGCCCGGATCCTGCGCCCGAAAACCCGGCCCACTTCATTAGTGGGCTGGGCCTATAAATAGGTTTCCCTGTTCGTTCTCTTGGCTTTTTGGACCCCATTTCGCAGAGTGTTCTTTAGAGAAGTTTTCTCTCACTCAGTGCACTACCCATTGGAGGACTTTGAGGATTTTTGGAGGCACGCTTCCCGAGGTTCACCATTTTACGGCGCGGCGCGACTCTTGTTTCCCGGCGACCCGCTTCGCCCCTTCTCAGTGTTGGACTCCTCCGACTCACCCCGACTTCAGATTAAGCCGATTCTTGCGCCGTTGGACTCCTGGCAGGTAGGACTTCAACTCCTGTGTTTTGAGGTTCCTCGATTTCCGTGCTGATCTTGGAGTTTTCGGAGCACCCATTTGACCCATTTTTCTTCGCGGACTTTTGGATAGCACCGCGGTGTTCTTGCCGTATCTTTTCGTTCAGACGTCGGATCGAGGCGATTCAAAAGACATTTTTCATCTACATTTCGCAAGGAGTCTCCTGGATTTTTCTCAGATTTTTATGGATTTTGCACGAGGGTGAGAATCTCCTTTTTCTGTGGTTCTTTGTTACAGAAATTTGGTACAGTTTGGATTGGGGTGTTTCCCTTGCCGGATTTTTATCTCAGCGTAGGAAACTCCGATTTGGGCGTGCAGGTACTCGTTTCGACGGGTTCGTCGCGAGGATCGCGATAGTATTTTTCTTGGATTTTTCTGGGCATTTTTTGCAGGTAAAAATTAGAGAATTCTGGACTGTGTTATTAAGGGACAGATTTTGGAAATTGTGAATGATTAGCTTATGTACTTTCCTTTGGGGTATTTTGTACAGATTGGTGGTGAGTACTTGGACTGAGCTTGGGTTTCGCTTTTGGGAACTTGGATTAGCGCTCGAGGTGGGTGATGTTGTGAACCTCCTACTTGTGAATGTCACTAGGCCTATTAGAATGCCTTGATCATTTGCTATTAATTGTGAATGTATCTAGCATGCTTGTATGAGATTGAGGTTCCTTTGTTAATATTTGCATTGTTAGCAAGCTACAGGTTAGTAAGTGGTGTTTCCATGTTTTAGATATGCAGTTTAATTAGTTGGAAATAATACTTAAGCCATATTATGTCGTATGTTAAGGGAAGGTTTGGGCATGTGGTTAGAATGCATGTTGTAAAAAGGGTACTTGCTAGTAGATTATGCATCTAAATTGTATCATATATCGTGCCACATGTACATCGGGGGTTCCAAACACTTAATGTTGTATATGTTAGAATAATTGAAATGATTTTATCAAATAAAAGACTTTGCATGCTTGAATGGTCATCTAGCTAGGCCACCTTTTTCTGCTACACAAACATGTTGGAATTGACTTAGGAGAAACCATGCTTTTATTCGTTCTCCTGTTGTCTAGTCTTAGGGGATTGTGTAGTCAGATGTTCAGAGTTGGGACAGTCGGGGATCGATGTTTGGGTGTTGCGGCAACCGCGGACTGTGGGCGGTTGACCGGCTTATTATTATTATTATTATTATTTCATCAGATTGGAGGTAGGGGATCGAGTTTCCCTTTAGTGGATGGGTTTTCCCACTTTGATCAGAGTCGTGACCCTGTCCTGCTATTTTATGATACTGATGATACTAGGTACAGTGATACTATGCTCGTGTGGGTCGCTCCCCTCGAGTGCCACTCCGGAGTAGGTTTCAGACCGTGTTGGGTGCCGGTCAGACCGTGTTGGGTTCCGGTCATTTGGACAGGGGAGATACTGAGTTGTGAGGTTGACAGCAGAGCAGGCAGTACCAGTGTTTACTGGTGTTTTGATTGGGTTGGTCAGGCAGTCTTTGACGTTCTGGTGCATGCTTTCAGCTATTCTTTTAGCTAGGCATCTTAGAGGCATGTTAGTGGTAGCTCTTCATCAGTAGTGTTACTTGTAGCTTACCACCTTTGTTTTCATTTTCGCCTCTGATAGTCCTAGTGGGCATGTCTGAGTTTGAGGTCTACCCACTAGGGGAGGCTACTGTTTTTATAGTAGTTCTCACCCCCCACTGCTTTCTCTTTTCTTTTCCCCTTTGTTTTGCAGAGTCCTCTGCGGGAGTTGCGGGACCCTCTTCCCTGGATCGAGGTAAGAGGATCGCTGATTAGATAGCTACTGCCCCGAGTTCGAGTTTTGTAGTTTTGATGTATCCCCTGTACACTCAGACGGTTGTATTTTCTTTTATTTTGGGTCTGGCTGCGGCCAGCTGGTTGTATTTATTTCGTGAGCTGGGAGAGACACTTGTATATTTGTGAGAGCTTATTGTACTTTTATTTCCAGCATTTGTCTGAGATGTATCAGTTTTAGTTTAGCTCTGTTTTATGCTCCTTTATTATATATTTTATATCTGAGCAGGTTACCAGCGTTTCGTGTACACGGAAAATTCCGTATGCATGGCGGATCTGTGGACGGGCCCGGGTTCTGGTTTACACCCGGGGCGTGACAATTTTCTTGAGTGGATTTGTGTTTTGTCACGAAACCGCCAAAGGGAGAGATTGTTAAGGAATTTGTTTTGGCGTATTTCGTGAAAGTTTTAAAGTCTTGACGAATGAAGATGAAGAAGTTTGGATCATATACCTCAATCTCAAGAAAGAAGAATTCAAAAGGATCAGGTACGTTTAACTAATTATTTTTGATGATCCGAATACTTCGTATAGTGTAGAAACACTTGGATGAATTTTTAATTGCATAAAAATCAAAAACTGGACATGGGACATGTTCAGGATCCGGATCAGGCACGGCAGTCCGGATCCCGAACGGTGTTTGTTCATACGCAAATCCAGTCTGGATCCAAGCCATTTCTGATCCGGACCCTGAACATGGTTTTTGCTGAGATGTATGAACGGTCCGGATCAGGCATTTCAGTCCGGACCCCGAACGTTTGTTTTTCTGGAAATAGTCTGTCTCGTTACGACAGTCCGGACCGCCATAATTCCAGTCCGGACCGTCGTCCTGTAAAATTCCAGAAAAGGTTAGTTTTTGATTCTTATCTTCTTCCAACGGTTTCTAACCTATAAATAAACCCTATGATTCATTTTCTAGGGTAAGCCGAATAAATCCAAATACGGTCATAAAAAGAAAAATCCACCTATAGAGAAGAAAGGAAATCAATAGATCTAATTCTATGTTTCTTCGTCTATATTGATTAATTTGATTCTAGGTTTTCATACTCAGATTTTGAGTAGAATTAAATTAATGAATACTTAGATGGTATTTCCGATCTATTTCTAATCTAAGTATTCGGCGGATCATCACCACCCAAAAACAACGATTTCCCCAGAATCGGCGCGTGGACTCGCGTGGCCCTGTGGATTCAATGTGCTACCGCTCTCGTGGATTCGGAGCGAGGTACGTTCGTAGATTCGAGACGTGCTACTGGGTGAAGACCGTGGATTCGGTCAGACGCTGTGGATTCGGTGTTGGACGCTAATCGTGGATTCGAGAAGCGTTGCGGAGCGAGCGGAGAAGATCAACTCGGAGCGTATGGAAAAAGGTTGAGTCGTCTGTGAGTGCGTTATATCACCTTTGTACGTGTTATAATCTTAGTTGATTTCACCGTGTTATCGGTCCCGTGGTTTTTTACTCCTGGTTTTGGAGTTTTCCACGTAAAAATCATGCGTGTTTTTTTTTCATTTCCGCATTGGGTTTTATTGCGCAAAGATTTTTGAGTGTTTATTGTTTACACCTATTCACCCCCCTCTAGGTGTTTTTTCCTCTATTTAGATCATTATTTACATAACCCGACAACAGCTATAGATGAGTTCTGAACAGTCATATATACAAGATGGAACACTTGAAATTAGACTGCATACAAGTGTTCCCTTTTATATTTATGACTGTACAGAACCCATCTATGGTTGTTCCTTAAAACAACTGGCAGCGCCTAATAGATGGTTGTTCCTTAAAAGTGTTCTGAACAGCTATAGATAAGTTCTGAACATTCATATATATAAGATGGAACACTTGAAATTAGACTGCATACAAGTGTTCCCTTTTATATATATGACTGTACAGAACCCATCTATGGCTGTTCCTTAAAACAATTGGCAGTGCCTACTAGATGGTTGTTCCTTAAAAGTATTCTGAACAACTATAGATAAGTTCTGGACATTCATATAAACAAGATGGAACACTTGAAATTAGACTGCATACAAGTGTTCTCTTTTATATATATGACTGTACAGAACCCATCCATGGTTGTCCCTTAAAACAATTGGCAGCGCCTACTAGATGGTTGTTCCTTAAAAGTGTTCTAAACAGCTATAGATAAGTTCTGAACATTCATATATACAGGATGGAACACTTGAAATTAGACTGCATACAAGTGTTCCTTTATATATATATGACTGTACATAACCCATCTATAGCTGTTCCTTAAAATAATTGGCAGCGCCTACTAGATGGTTGTTCCTTAAAAGTGTTCTGAACAGCTATAGATAAGTTCTGAACATTCATATATACAAGATGGAACAATTGAAATTAGACTGCATACAAGTGTTCCCTTTTTTATATATGACTGTACAGAACACATCTATGGTTGTTCCTTAAAACAATTGGCAGCGCCTACTAGATCGTTGTTCCTTAAAAGTGTTCCGAACAGCTATAGATAAGTTCTGAACATTCATATATAAGATGGTGTCAAAGTGTTGTTAAGCATTCCCTTTTGTACAATCATATATACATAAGGGAACAATTGAATTTAGACTGTCTACAAGTATTCCACAAAATGCCCTTGCACAAAATGCCATTCTACATTATGCATACAAAATATTGAAAGCATGCGATCCTGAATATTATAATTTTAAGGGAAATTGTGCTTACTAGCAGTATTTCCTATGGTCAGGCTCTGTAATGGGCAGAGTATAGAATATAATATGATATAGCAGAAGGGATGTTCACATGTGTAATGTATTGAAATGCTACAGTTCCTTCGGTCCCTCCCCTAAATTGAAAGGGATATTCATACATAATCATGAATATATTGGCAAAAATACATGAATATATTGGGAAAATGAATATATTGGCACACTTGTATGCAGTCCGTTCTTTAAAGAGTTATATATGTACTAAAAATAGTGACAAGAATGTCTAAAGATACAAGATGGAACACTAACCCGAGGACTGCATATAAGTGATCCCTTTTACCCATGTTACATATACATTACATATACATTACAGATATAATGTTGAAACCCTAAAAATATAACAAAAAAATACATAACTAAATTTATGAAACACAAAATAAATTAGGGTTTTAGAGTTTTACTGTGACACCCCCGGAATTTGGATTAGTCCTCTATATAAATGATATAATAGGACTAAATCTCTAACCCGGCTATAGCATTTTGGATGGTAGCAAGATCCAAGAGGAACATGAGAGTTAAGCGTGCTAGAGCTAGAGTAGTTCTAGGATGGGTGACCCCCTGGGAAGTGGGGCGTCACAGTTGGTATCAGAGCCATTCACCAGCCGGAAATGTGAGATGAGTCTCGGCTGAGCCAGGGTTATATAGCGGGTAGAGCGAGGCTCCCCGGCTAATGACCGTTGTGAGTGGAGTGCAGCTCCTCACAAGGTCGGCAAAGGCTAGCGAGACGAGTCTCACATCGCCTGGTGCTTGTGAGTGTGCTTGAGCCTGACGTGGACGTCAGGGCTTAAAGGGGGAAAGAATGTGACACCCCCGGAATTTGGATTAGTCCTCTATATAAATGATATAATAGGACTAAATCTCTAACCCGGCTATAGCATTTTGGATGGTAGCAAGATCCAAGAGGAACATGAGAGTTAAGCGTGCTAGAGCTAGAGTAGTTCTAGGATGGATGACCCCCTGGGAAGTGGGGCGTCACATTTACCTTGAGATATGAAGGGTTAAACTTAGCAATAAAGGCAAGGTAGTAGTAGACCTAAGAGTAGACCTAAGGGAGATTTACGGTAGAGGGATTGTTAGATAGCGAAAGAGGGAGCCTCGAGAATGGCTCGTGGAGGAAGCAACAGAGGAGACAGGCAATATCAATCGAATCCGCAGATGGCGTACTGGAATACGCCCTTCACCCCCCTAATAAGAAACGGTTTTGACTGCCCTCTTTGTAACAAGTAGCCTTTTCCTTTCCTTGATGTTAATATGGGGGATAGGGGGGTAAGGGGGTTACCCCTTTTTCCCCGCAAACAATAAAGAGAGGGGGGCGAACAACCCGTACCGGGTTAGGTTAACCCGGTACGGGGGGGAGCGTATGTGATCCGGTACATTTTTTAGTACCGGATCACATAGGTGTACCAGTACATATTTTGGTACTGGAACACATTGCACATTTGGTTAGGTTGTCACGCCCCGGGGTCGAAACTGCGACCCGGGCCCGCTAACAGATCCGCCATCTGTACGGAAACTGCCGTACAGACGCAGCGTCTAGCTTGCAAAAGACAAAACTACAGCTACACAGATATCAGGGCGGATAAAAAGCTGTACTATAAAATTTTTTTCTCAACTACAAGTTGCTACAACACATAGCCTATCTCCCAAAATCAGATGATACAAATAGAAGTCCACCTATACAACATCTACGAATCCAAATGGGAGATAGCTAACAAGAAACATAACCCACTCCCACAATCCGGGATGGTACATCTACCTCTCTCTAAAGTAACAATGCTGGTAGGGAACTATCACGCGACTCCCTGTCCTCGGTCCGTCCAATCAAGCTCAGCAGGAACGGAAGAAAGCCTCAGCAACCTGTCACCGACAGAGGGTGTGAGAACTACATCCTACAGTAGTTCTCAGTGGGTACCGTCTCCAAGAACCACGGTCTGCCCACTAAGTCTACCAGAGGCATAAGATAGAGAAAAGACTGATGATAAATATAAATAAGCTGGAAAAGAATCTACAGCTATCATGCCTCTATCTACTATGCTCAATAAGAAGAGACTATGGATGATGGTATACAGTCACTCACTGCTGACAATATGTCACAAGTACTACCCAAGACACTCTACAATGACACATGCTACGCCATCACTCCCTCAATATATCTCGAATCTCAGCGACTGCCCACCCGGGTCCAGTCGAGTCAAGCCTGCGCCCCCTGGTGTATCAACCAGGGTGTCCAAACGGACAAACTCGATATCTCACACAGTGACCCCATGGTAGCACGGCCAGGGGTATCAAGCGACCTCTAGTATATGAACTAGGCGCATCATCGCAGCCTCGTCAGGCTCGGTATCATCATCGCAGCCTCATCAGGCTCGGAATCATCAACGCACCCGGGGCGTGGTTCGAGGGGTGCGACCCCACCGAACTCAAGTATCTCATCAGTATCACTGTCTCACAAGTGGCTCCTGCAGGCTGTGGTCCTCGATCAAACAGATCGGTATCTCGATGCTCAAAGCACAAACTCAGTCGGAGAACCCTCCACGACTCAATCTCACAACACTGACCCACTCAACGAAGGTACTACACAGCTGGGACCACCGTCTCTCCCACGGCTCCCACAACACAACTCCACTGAACTCAACACTCAACTCACGGCCGGAGCTACTCCACGGCCAGATCTACGAAGGGTCCGAAACCCAGGGAGACTAACATCTACGTCCCCAAGAGAGAAAGCAGCCCTTAGAACCCAGATCACTCGAATCCGCTCGGGTGGATAAGTTTATAAGAAACCATGTCATTTATTTCAGAAAACCATTCGATCTGAGAGAAATCCATCTTTTTAATGATTTTTAGTCTCTTTTAGGAAAACCCTTTGAAATCAAGTTTTATGCCCAAGCCTCGAAGAGCTGATGCCTTCGTCCCAACAGACGAGAACAGACTCACACAACCTTGCGAGGCTTGGAAGAAACATTGGCTGACTAAAATCATGTATTTATCCAAAAAGGTTCTGGGTTCAAGGTCCTGCTAACACACGTGCACCACGATCCCAACCTGGTGGTGACGAGAAGAACAGTGGAAAGGAAAACCCCCGGGACCACCGTTTATCTGAAACGGTTCCCCAAAATGCTAACACTGGCCTAACCCAGCCACCAGACCCCACTCGGCCCCCCGGGCCCGAGTGCAACACCCGTCCCACAACACTCTGACCACTCAGCCCACTACCCGGGCGAGGAAACTCTAAGTCCCGAAGGATATAAAAAGTGCGGGATGTCTAAAGCATAAAGGAACCTAGGCCAAATTAAGGTTCACAAATGGTCTGGTCAAACTCATGCACATATGACGGGGGTGCTAGTTAAGTTCCAAGAAAACACTTAAACTAGCATGCAATCCTATCACAATAGAATTAGAAGGAAGTCCGTAGACTTGGAGAGAAAACCAACCCACCTCAGAAAGCCACCAATTGCTCGTCGAAACTTGCAATTGGCACAGCGGCTTACCTGGCCTCCAAGGGGTCCGCACGCAACACGAAGCCCGATGCCAGAAACCGCACGCAAAACGGAGCACGCGGCGACCAACCACACGACCGCGCGCTCCGCGGAAGCAAAAACCGCACCGCAAGCTGTCAGAAGCGAAGAAATCGCAAAATCAATCCACACAGTCAAAACCGAGCATCCGACGGTGAAAAACAGCCTCCGTCGGCGAAAACAGCCTCCGTCAGCGAAAATCAGCGCCCGACGGCGAAAAACAGCCCGTCGGCGAAAACCAGCGCCCGACGGCGAAAACAGCTCCGTCGGCGCAAAAACTGCTCAAAAACAGCTTGCGAAAAGCCAGCGAAAACTGCTCAAACCGCTCGCGAAATCTGCTCGAAAAACGCGCTAAACCGCTCGCAAACTGCTCGCGAAAAACGGCGGAAACCTGCGCGAAAACCTGCGCGAAACTGCGCGAAATCTGCGAGCGAAAACAGCGAAACCGCTTGCGAAACTGCTCGCAACCTGCTCGCGAAAAATGGTGAAAAACTGCGCAAAAACAGCGAGCGAAACAGCGGAACCGCTTGCGAAACTGCTCGCAACCTGCTCGCGAAAAACGGCGAAAAACTGCGCAAAAACAGCTAGCGAAACAGCGGAACCGCTTGCGAAACTGCTCGCAACCTGCTCGCGAAAAACGGCGAAAAACTGCGCAAAAACAGCGAGCGAAAACAGCGGCCGACGGCAACCACGGCTCCGACGGCGAAAACACGGCGAAAACCCGCGAAAGACAGCGGCCGACGGTGGGAAACAACGGTTGACGGCGAAAAACGGTGCCGGCACGCAAACCGAGGCGCCACCGCTGTCCCGGGAGCACGCCGAGCGGCGAAAAACCAGCCGCGCGACGAGGGAGGCCCGCCGCACGGCGCCCAACCAAGCAGCGCCGCGCCGCGACCTGCTGCGCGGTGCCGGAGCGCACCGCGCGCGGCGCCCAGCGGCGCTGCGCGCGGCGCCCAGCGGCGCTGCGCGCGGCGCCCAGCGGCGCTGCGCGCGGCCGCGCGCCTGCGCAGGCCCGCGAGCGGACCTGCCGCGCGCCCCTGCGCGCGGCCCTGCCGCGCGCGCCTGCGCGCGGCCAGAAGGTGGCGCGCGCACGCGCGCGGCCCTGCCGCGCGCCCCTGCGCGCGGCCCTGCCGCGCGCACCCGCGCGCGGCCAGGAGATGCCGCGCGCACGCGCGCGGCCCTGCCGCGCGCGCCCGCGCGCGGCCAGGAGATGCCGCGTGCCTGCGCGCGGCCCTGCCGCGCGCGCCCGCGCGCGGCCAGGAGGTGCCGCGCGCACGCGCGCGGCCCTGCCGCGCGCGCCTGCGCGCGGCCAGGCAGCGCCGCGTGCTGCCCTTTGCTGCACGCGGCGCCGCGCCCAGCGGCAAGTCGCCGCAGGGTGCTGCCAATAGCAGCACCCTGGCGCCGCGCGTGCGCCGTTGCGCGCGCGCGCGGCCGCCGGCGACGGCAAATCCAAGAAAAGCCCCGAAAAATCCGATAAAATCCAAAAATCCCAAAAATCCAAGAATCCATATTTTTCATGATTTTTAAACACCAATTAAAAATCCTCAAAGCTCCAAAACACCGAAAAAATCCCAAAAACTGAAATTACTTACCTCGTTGTCGCACGCGGCACGCCCACGAGCTCCACGCGGCCTCCAACGGCGAGTCCAAAAATCCAAGAAGCTCCAATCCCTTTTCTTTCTTTTCTTTTTCCTTTTCCTCTCTTTTCTTTTCCTTTCTTTCTTTCTCTTTTTCTTTCTTTCTTTCTTCCTGCTGCAGAGGAGGGGTGGCTGGTGCTTTTATAAAGCAAAAAGCTTTATTAATTAAATCCATTAATTAATTAACTCCAAAAACTCCAACTCCAACTCACTTTTTGCCTTCGGGCTCTCCGCCGCTGCCCGGAACTTCCCGAACTCCGCTGTAAATCGAAAATACACGCGCTCGCAGCTTTTTCTCTTCAAAAAGCTCATCCGTTGAGGCGGGGTGCTCAAATCAATTACCGGCTCCAAAATTGCCAGTTCCAACCCACTTTTTGCCTCCGGGTCCTCCGCGTCGGTCCGGAACCACCCGAACCTCGCTGTAAACTGAAAGTACACCTGTTCCACGCGTTCCTGAATTTCCGGCACTCCACGGTGAAGTCTGAAATTCCCCAATCTCATCCTCAATCGGCCTACAAAGCCCGGAAAAACCCCGAATCGAGCTGGAGCTTCCGCGTTGATCCGAATCAACCCGGCATCAACTGTAACCTCAGATACAACATGCTCAAGGCACTCTCTCTGCTCCAAGCCATCTGTGTGGTCGGCGCGCTATCCAAAGCCCCGGTACTCTACATAGGTGGTACCGGAGTATTATGTGTTCCGGTACGCAAGTGAGTACCGGAACACATATGCACTTTTGGTTAGGTTGGCAGATAGAAGCGTTCGGGTTTTGCGGTACACTGTTTGGTACCGAAGTATTATGTGTTCCGGTACGCAAGTGAGTACCGGAACACATCTGCATATTTGGTTAGGTTGGTAGATAATGAACGTTCGGGTTTTGCGGTACACTGTTTGGTACCGGAGTATTATGTGTTCCGGTACACAAGTGAGTACCGGAACACATCTGCACTTTTGGTTAGGTTGGCATAAATGCACGTTCAGGTTTTGCGGTACACTGTTTGGTACCGGAGTATTATGTGTTCCGGTACGCAAGTGAGTACCGGAACACATCTGTACTTTTGGTTAGGTTGGCATAAATGCACGTTCGGGTTTTGCGGTACACTGTTTGGTACCAGAGTATTATGTGTTCCGGTACTCAAGTGAGTACCGGAACACATCTTCACTTTTGGTTAGGTTGGCATAAATGCACGTTCGGATTTTGCGGTACACTGTTTGGTACCGGAGTATTATGTGTTCCGGTACGCAAGTGAGTACCGGAACACATCTTCACTTTTGGTTAGGTTGGCATAAATGCACGTTCGGATTTTGCGGTACACTGTTTGGTACCAGAGTATTATGTGTTTCGGTACGCAAGTGAGTACCGGAACACATCTTCACTTCTGGTTAGGTTGGCAGATACCGGAGTACACTGTTCGGGTTTTGCGGTACACTAATTGGTACCGGAGTATTTTGTTTTCCGGTATGCAAGTGAGTACCGGAACACATATGCACTTTTGGTTAGGTTGGCAGATAGAAGCTGTCAGGTTTTTTGGTACTATTTTTTGTACCGGTATTGTATGTGGTTGCGGTACATTATTGAAATTTGTACCGGAACACATTTGAACTTTTCGTTAGGTTTAAAGATTGGAGCTCCCGAGATTTTATAGTGTTACTCATTTGCAACTTTGATATGGATGAGAGTACAATATATAGTACCACTACTCAATCAAATATATAAAGGATAGAAAATCACATACATAGTGAAATATATTGACAAATCCATCATAGTTAAAACAAATCAGTACAACTCAAGTTTACTCAAATAAAGATTTCTGTATGTGACAACCAAACATACGTTATTGCACAGTCAATATATACAAACCGGGAACAGTTATTACAGTCTAAAAACCCATGTCAATATCGAAACCCACTATGAACAAAACTAGAAAACAACGAATCCATACAATATTCATCAGATTTACAACGAATCAATACACACATCGCATACAACTGAAACCGATGAAAAATGGGATACAAGGAATCAATACAACAAATCAATACAGCCGATCATGAGATTTACAACGATTCAATACAACTCAACATAACACTCAAACCACTCAAAACCGTCCTACAATGAATCAATTCAAGGAATCAATACAATATTTATGGGATTTACAACGAATCAATACGACTCAACATATAACTGAAACCAAAGTAATTATTATACATCCTTATCTTTAGGTAATAGATGCGAGCATCGAACTAGAAGTCACGCAACAGGGATCTTGTAAGATTTGGCTCACCATGTGCGCTCAGAAGTACTGGGGATCTTTTTCATAAAACAAAATATCGGGGGAGCCGCCTCTTACAATTCTTTCGGCAAATAGGCATGTGTACATGCCACAATCAACCTCAGTCGAACCCTGTTGCTGACAATCTAGCTTCCATATGACATTTGGGGCGTCGATGCGTTGTTGAAGGATATACTCAAAATAGGATGCAAACCACTTCACCTGCATGAGAGAAATAGTTAAGTTAATCTTCTATGCATATATCAATGTAATAAATACAAAAATAATATACATACCAAAACGTTTGCCGCATCCTTTGCCACACGATGACTCCACAAGGAATTCCAACTCTCAAAACGGGATTCCTTCAAATCAATCACAAGCAAATGCCAATGCAAATTACTATTTACAGGAATAATTATAAATCGATTATAGCTGACACTTTCCGGAGTTATTATTTCCAAGAAGTGCCGTATGGATGACGAATCGTAGGCGGCATTCCTGATGAACTCAGCTGTGATTGGCTCGTCCGACCTTATTCCTGCCATCTTGTTATGTATGTGCATCTGGACATAAAAGGGAATATAGTTACAACATCAATATAATAATCAATTCCTTACAATCTTGGTTTTTTTAAATGCTTATTACGACAAAAGGTTTGAAATAATAAAATTATGGTGGATAATGCAACATAAGTAAAAAAAAACACAAGGTCATATAATAGAGATTAAATATTGATTGAGTATTGTTTTTTGACAGTTCAGAGGCTTTTTTGTTTCAGCATTCTATGTGTGCAATATACTTTGGATCTTACTTTGATGTCACGATATAAGAGAACAAAATTGTGTTGCCCTGTACATTCTAAATTCTCAAATGTGTTGTCATATATACACAAAATAGCTATATTTGATCTTAATAGGACTCGTATAATTCGTGGTTTCATTAAAGTGATATGTACATAACTGTAACTTTGAAAAAGTAATCTAGTACAGAAACAAATATCAAACTCACCGAAACTTCAGTTCGACAAATAAGAGCAGGATGGTTAAATTTCTGTACACCCTTCAGATCCATCGTATTAAGAATATGAAAATATACATTTATCACCTATATTAGAAAACAAAAATATTATGTTAAAACACACACACAAACATATATATATATATATATATATATATATATATATATATATATATATATATATATATATATATATTACAAGCTTTAACTAGTTTACTGTCGTTTTGACGGCACGAACCTCATCGCGGGTCGGTCCTCCAAATAAGAAGTTACAGAGGATTTCGCCACTAATAGAAGGCGAATCCGACTCTTTGGTCCTATCTTCCCATATAGCTCTCCTATAAAAAAGAATTATATATATTATGGTAAAAATTAACAAAATTGAAATAGACATATATATCAATTAAATTGCTATATATATATATATATATATATATATATATATATATATATATATATATATATTACTAGGAAAAGAATATAAGAAATGGTGGACTAACTTCGTTATTGGTTGTGATATAAAAAAGTTTATTGCCAAATCTTCCTCTTTAGGAATTTTATCTCGACCGAGATAATCGCGACGATGCTCCATAATGAATCAGGGTGAGCTATCCAGAGAGGGTTCATCCGGCACATTGATGGATGAAACTCCACCTTCTGGATCACTAAACTCTTTTTTTAATTCCTGTTAGCATCCAAAACATTATGCAATTGTCATACTTTATAGATTTGTTACTTTATAGATTTGTTACGACAAAATACAATGAACTTAATACAATATTACCATAAGAACGTCGGCAATGGCCCCGGAGGCAGAATCTGAAGCTTCACTTTGTTTTGACCCTTGCTCTTTAGAATCTCGGTGGCGCTTTCTAATATAATATCCCTTTTCGGCCATGAAATCATCAGATAATTCCTTTCGCCTCCTTTCACGACCTTTAATTCGTTCAATTCTCGAATGGATGTCGGTTCTAATATCGGCAGTGGGTACCACTATACTCATCTGACCAGCATCAACAAGATGTTGGCTGGGTTCTTCCACTAAAGTGTGATGCCCACCTTCAGCCTGATCCTCAACATGTTCTTTTTCTACATCACCTTTCGCTACGCCTTCCCCTGTTGCAACAGCAGAGCCGGTCAAAATTTGGTCCTGAAGTTTCTTATTTAAATCCTTCAGCTTGACATTCTCGGCTTCCAAGAATTTATTGCGCTCTTCGAGGGCAAAAATATCTTGTTCCAAATTATTAAGTAAATTACGAATATTGCTACTATCCCCAGCGCTGGAGGTAGTACTCACGGGAGTCACCGCTTGAATCTAAATCAATAAAGAAGCAAGAAAAAATATGGTAAGTAGAAAAATACGTAAAGTAACCCAGATCAATAATATTTATAATTCTTAACTTATACAATACCTGCGGCGGCTGCCCAACACGTGCCGTACGATTTAATATATACATCTCCTCTGGACGATATGTAAAGGTTGGTATAACCTGCAATATATATATAACATGGAATTAGATATATACATTTATCTAAATTATATCTATTTTAAGGAAATTTTATAAATTAACATTCATTAAATAATTTATTACCTCTGAAGGGGAATATGACAACAATTTTTTCGTCAGCTTATCATAGCTCCTAAGAGCTACTGAAGCTTTCCTTTTTCTGATCCGTGGAACAGCCTTGTCCCCTTCAGAAGTACCCAAACTCTTGATATGCTCAAAAGCCCAGGTCTACATTTATGATCAACACCAGATATCAGCAAAGGAATGAACAAATGAATATTTACAAAATAAAAAAATATACTAACACACTATTTTTTAATTGTGCTCACCATGAAGGCTACTGTACACCCATCAATATATCCGGCGTTTCTTTCGCGCCCACTATTCCGACGCTTTACACGCCGAGATGCTTTCGATATAGAACTTACAAGAAAATTATATACGGCATGCCCCCAGGCATAGTCGCCAATTCTATGTACATCATCTATATATCTATATAAGCCCTTCGGCACATTGTAGTGGCTCGTTGGAAAGAGGACCGTCGAAAAACATATAATATAAATACCGAGACAAAATCGCTGACCGCATTCTCTCCCTGTTGACCAGCAAGGCTGTACAAAATATGCCGAAGTTTTCTTCTATTAGCGTGGTTATAATCGCCGTTAAAGTATTTATCAAAAATATTCGATTTTCCACTCTTTTTCGCCCATTCAATCGGCTCCCCCCGTGTCGGTAGCCCAACCAAAACGGCTATTTCATCCACAAGTAAGGGAATGAAAGTTTCTCCTATTGCAACTCCTCTTTTCTCGTCTTCCCAAAAAGTGAGGAGACTATCAACTAATACTAAGTCTTGCTTTAGTGGTGGGAGGTCGAGGTATGAAACAAATGGCGTTCTTCTCAACAGTGTCATTTGTTCCATAGACATGACTTCCCGTAGTGCTGGGCCCGCGGTCGTATAGCTGCCCTCAGTCTTCGGTGACTCTTCTTCAATCATTGTATTATGTAAATAGACTGGAAAACATCTTCCACAAACAAATTCAATCTTCGTCGTCCTCTTTGCTATATCTTCAACTGATCTCTCTATTCTTTCTTCATGAATCTTGGAAGTAATGCCTTGCCTGCTAGTGGTGGCCTCCTCGGCCAATCTACTGGACGCCATACATCTAGTAGAAACCATATCTTCACCTGCATTATAATCAGCATATAAGTTAGCATAAATCAACTGACTACAAAGCATATCAGTTTGCATTCATAAACTCATATATTAGTACAACATGAATATATGGACTGTTTAAAGAGCTATATATGGACTATTCAAAGCAAGGAAAGCCTACAAGTATTCTCTTTTGCCTATATGACTGTACAAAACACATATATAGCTGTTCCCTAAACCAATTTACACATATTCAGGACTCTCTCTATCTCTCGTCACCTTTCCTCTCTCTCTCTCTCTCTCTCGTCAGGTTTTTTCTGTTAAGAAATCACGTGTAGCAACAGATTAATTATTCTAAAAATCTTAAATTAGAAGAGAATAATGCTTAATATTTTGGATTCAACATCTCATTAAATTAATTGGAACACACACAAAGATTTAAGAAAAAACTAAATTCTTGTTTGAGAATGAGAAGGGATCTTTCAATAGCTAATTAAAAAATTGAGATTGGATTTTTCATAAAGAGAAATACCATTATCCTAGTGTACCTGCACAGTATGTAATGGTGCATGGTGTACCGGTACTCCCACAACTCCAATACAGGATGTACCGGTACTCCCAGTGTACCGATACAGGATGTGTACCGGTACACTCATGCGGAACACCAGTACACTACTGAGAATTAGGAAAAAAGGAAGAGAATGAATTGGGGGGAATGTGTACCGATACACTGCTGCATTCTACATAAAATTACTAAGGAATAGCTCGTGAAGAGAGAGAGAGATGGGGAGAAAGAGAAACCAAGGAAAACCAGCATGCTGCCAGGGATGATGTTCAAAATAATATGGATTGGGGAGGGGGGCGAGGAGAGGAAACCCTACCGGTCGGGGAGGCGAGGTGATTAAAGTATGCCCAGAACTCGTCGTCGACGGAGGGGGTCGTGGCCTGATCAGGGGCGTCGCCCTCGCGAAGGCCTCTTGATTATAGTGGCGACGGAGTCTCTACAGCAGCAGGGGGGCGCTGGTCGAGAGACCTCAAGACGGCAGAGGCGACGGAGGTGCGGGTCTTAGGGCTAATGCGAGCGAGAGGGAGAGAAAATTTTCCCACCGCTGCGTTTTAGAGAGAGAGAGAGAGTGCGTGTGGGGAAAGAAGAAGAAGAAAGTGAGAGAAGGTGTGAGAATAGGAGGCCACTAATCCTAAATGAATCTGAGCCACCCCTGTTAGGGGTGTATGATGTACACCCCTAACAGGGGTGTACCTATAGCACTACTCATTTATATTAGTGCTGACTCCTCTTGAGATTGTTCGCCATTTTGGGTAATGGCGTATCACTCGGCCATATCTCTTCCCGAGTCACTCGCCTTTTTAGGCAATAGCATAATTCTCGGCCACGTCTGGTGGAGTGTGTTTGGGGCAGGATTGCGTCGGCTATGGACTCCACATCCCTTGATTCCGCCCTCTTAATTTCAGGCGTTACTCTCTCAGCTCGCTTAGTCTCGATCGTTACTTCCAGTTGGTTCATAAATCGGTTGACTGATACCGTGCTAAGTCTTAGCTGATTCCTGCCTATATCTTGTATGGATTCCTGCATTTTTTTCTTGGCTCATGGCGTGTCACCTATTGATTTTTCCGAATCGGTTGACCTAGTTGATCGATTTCTTCACCAAGTATCACCACACATCTGATTCGATTGAGTCGGTTGACCACGTTGCCCGTCCTTTTTGCCACGTAGCAATTTTTCGGCTTCAACACAATGCCTTTGTAAATCACTTAGATATACAAAAAACACCGAAGAAAACCAGGTAGAGCAAAAGATATGGAAGAGAGGTAAGTCACATGATAAGATATAGGATCCAAACAACTTAATAAATCTAAAAAAATAAACGGAGAAGATAGTTGAGGAAAAAAAATTTGATTAAAAGAGCTCCTTTCGGTTATGTATTTTGTGAAAGTGTTGTTTTTGATGCAACTCGATATGCAGGAAATATGTTTTCAAAATTTGTGAAATTTATGAGTAGATCTTTTACTTATCCCTAATCATACTTAATAATTTAGATTTTAATTTAAAATATCTAGATTTAGTTTTCATTCTTGTGTAAAACAATTGGAACTTATAAATGTGTATCTTGATCACTACTCAAATTAAAATTATAACATATCGATCACTCCATGGGGAAAGGGATACAAAAGTGCCCAATCAAAAATAAAAATTATAACTCAATAATATTCCCCACTAACTGTATAAGTGTTCATTTGAACTAAATTAATTTTGTGTGCAAAAGCATCTTCACTTTCTAACCTACCCTTCGTTGCTCATTGATACGTATGTTGGTTTCAACTAATTAATATTTTAAAACTTAGGTCGAATTGCCTGATCGAAGTGGTCAGACCGTAACCCAATTAATGTAAAAACCGGTTAAGCTCAACCCATAAAATCGAATTGGTTTAAAATATGATTTGACCCATTCAAATTGGTGGTTCAACTAGCAAACTAATCAGATTTCATTTTATTTTATATTTTAATAATTAATTAGAAATATATATTAGTTTTTTATAATTTGTATTTTGGATTTTTTTAAATTTTATATAAAATAATAATGTTTAAAAATAATATAGAATTATATACTTAAGATATTTATTTTATTATCTATAGTATAAAAAGTAATAATTAAATATTTATAATATTATATCGATATGTAAGAATCAGTGACATACAGTGTTAGTTAATTACAAACTAAGGCGGCATGTCTCTCCTCTAGTTAGGAGAGAAAATGGTAGAGAGAGAAAGAGGGAAAGAGTTTGGGAGTGAGAGTGCGAGAGGTAAGGCGGAGCGCCGTGGGAGAAAGAAGCAGCACGCGGAGAATAGCTACGGTTGGAGCCGCGGGCGGAGTCGGGCCAGGCCGCCTCGCAGAGCAGGTGAGCCAGCCCCCAGCAGCTGCGCGCGGGAGTTAGCATGGACGCGTGGGCGCGGATGCGCATCATTGGGTACGAGCAATGACCAGGTGCTTAGGAAGCCGCTACCTCCCTCGAATCATACCTTGGGCAAGGGAGTACGGCTTATTCGCCCGGGGAAAAGCAACCTGCCGGTGACTGTCGGCCGAGAGCATCGGGAGGGATTGGATAGCGGAGGGGATAAGATTCGTGTCTCTGACTCGACTGCTGCCGGAGGGCAGATTGCTTCGGTCGCCGGGCCTTCTCCACCGAATCAAGAGGCCAGCACCAGGAGGTCCTGTTCCATCGTCTCTCGCCATCGTCACAAGGTATCTTGGGCGGACAACCGAGGAGGTCCTCTCTGCTCTGGTTCTGTTGCACCCCCCGTTGAGATTCCTTCTTCCCGTGCCCCCCACTCCAACCCGAGGGGACAGGATGCTTCTCATGGATGGACGCGGCTCTCCAACCGGCAGGTTGATCGAGGTGCACCGGTCACCTCCGGGGGCCTCGGGAAGGCTGGCCCGCGCACCTATAAAGAAGCTCTGCAGTCGAACCCACCCCCACCGAGCCTTCCTGGAGCTGCCCCGCGCCCTACAAGCTTCACCCCATCCCCCCCAACACCCGGAGCCAAGAAGTGCTTCAGATGTCTAGCCAGGGACCATCTGGTGAGCAGCTGTCGGGACCCGGTGCGTTGCGTGGTCTGCTTCCGCTCCGGTCATCGCTCAAGATCTTGTCCCCTGCATCGCCATCGACCAAGCATGCAGCATAATCGGGCTTTCAGGACAGAGTCCCAGAAAGTCTTCATCCCACTTTCGGAAGACTTCCGCCACCGTCAAGCTCAGTGTCGGTGCGCGGTTCTTGCAGACGTGGTCGGACGCTCCAACTTGGGTCACTTCCCCCAGGGAACTATTGCGGCGGACCTCGTGTCCAGGTTCGGTGGCTTCCCCACCGACTTCCTAGTCGCCCGACACCACGAGCGAGACTACAACATACTCCTCCCGCAGTGGGTGCGGCCCGGCGACCTCATCGACAACTGGCTCATCCATCTTCTCCACTGCAGGCTACAGTGCTACGCCTGGGAGCCATACCGCGACGCCGAGCCTTCCAGGCTAACCTACAAAGCATGGGTGAAGATTTGCAATCTACCTTTCGAGTGTTGGTCGTCCAGCTGCGTGAGCAGCTTAGTGGGAAGCTTCGGTCGCTTCATTCGCACGACGGACAGCAGCGTCAACATCACCGATATGACCGGGTACCGTTGCGAGGTAGCAGTTGACGACCTCGCCGACATCCCTGTTTCGCTCTCCATCTCAATGGGGGATGTGATTGTCTCTGCCCCGGTGAGAATCGAGCGTACGGCACCCTTCGGAGGGGATGACCGGGGTATTCCTTTTGTGGGAGGGGGTCCGAGTGAGGGTGGCGACCAAACCGACCCCCAAGGGTCGAGGCTCTCCAAGAGGATCGCAGTCGTCGGCCTCAGCGACGACAGCGGTGGTTCCAGGGATGCCCGCAGGTCTGACCACGGCGACTCCTGGGATTCTTCGGAGATCCGGGACAGGCGGCGACGGCCCAACTTCCCGGCGGGGGGGCTCTCGACTTCGCCGGTTGCCGTCCCGGAGAGGAGAGAAGTGGCGGCTAACGGTCAGGCTCCACGCCTTGGACCGTCGGTCGCCACCCGTGCAAGGGCTTCCCTTTACCCAGGGGACGGGCCCCGAGGCGCCGCCGCTCGAGCCTCTGGAGTGCCCCTGCCAGGGAGGGAGGGTTTGCGCCCGTTGACGACTGCTATGGGATCGCGTACGACGTCTTCTTTGGGAACTTTTTCAAAATCGTTTGCTGTTTTGGGTGGGGGGGTTGTGACTTGTCTTGGGGAGTGGGGCGGTGTTGGGGGATACGACATCTTTGTGGAAGAAATCAAGGTTCGTATCCCCTTGGGGAGTTGCACCTTTCCGTCGCGACACCAACCGACCGCCTTGCGGGCCTCCTTCGGGCCCACTCCTGCGGCCCCCTCTCCACCGCTGCTTGGGCCAGGACTGTGGGTAGTGGATCTGCATGCTACGGGTGGCCCCGCGACTGGCCTTGGGCGCGCCTTTCTTCCTCGTGGGATCCTGCGGGACCCCCTCTGCTGCCGGGCCCCTTGCGGGGGGCCCACCGCTGGAGCCATCTGCCCAGCTGGGCCCGAAGGCCCTTCCTTCCCTCTGCGAGGGCACGGTGCGAGGGCCCCCAACGGGCCCCCAGCGAGTCCTGGGGCCCAGGGGGGTGGGACTGGGACTCCGGTACTCTTGCCGCCTGGGGTCCAGCCCGTTGGGGCCCTCTGGCTCTCGCCGTTCTGGTCAGCCGAGGACCCTTCGCGGATCGCCTGCCCGCCGCTGGGGCCGTCAGGCAGCCCTCATTCGTCGGTTCTAGCGGCCGTCGGAGCCACCTCCACCGCTGACGGGCCCCCTAGCCCGCTCTCCTCTGCCGAGACTGACGGGCCTGGAGGCCTGATGTGCGCTCTGCCTTTCGCCGGACTGCGGGCTCCGACCTTCCTTGCCTCCTCAGCTCCAGTGGGTCCAGCCGCCGGGGCCTCGGAGATTGGCCTGCAGCCGGACTCGGGAGCTGGTTCGGTTGCTCCGTCGAATCCCTGCGGGTCCCCTGGTTCCGCGGGCTGGATGGCGCACCCTGCCATCTCCCCGTTTTTGCCTGTCTGCACCGTCGACCCTGCTACCTACCCGGCCTCGGCGCGCCGGCGACCTTCGGAACAACCGGGGGGCCCGCCCAGCCTTGGCCCTGCCAACTCAGCCTGCTCCGGCCCAGCTCTGTCGGTGCACCCCGGCGCCATCCACCCTGCGGCGCACTGCCGCCTGGAGGGAATCTGTTATCCGAACTCCCCTAGGAGGAGCGCGAGGCTCGCGAAGAAGGAGGGGAAGCTAACATTGGCACGTGCTATGGCACGAAAATCGGCCCTCCTTGATCCTCGACCGGACAGCGCTGATGGCTCGATCGGCCCGGCTGGGGAGCTGTCGAGGGTCATCCGCAAGTCTGCCAACCTCGGAATCCAGCTGAGCGAAGGGGACGCCGCATCGCTCCTGGAACTCGCAGGGCCCACGGTCTAGGACCAGGGTTTATGTGTGGTGTCCTCCCGAAGGTGTACCCTCTTTATTATGGTTAAGGTCTGCTCTTGGAACGTTCGTGGTCTTAATGGTTTGACCAAGCGCGGTCTGGTCAAATCGGTCATTATGAGTCTTAGTGAGTCTGTACTTTGCTTTCAAGAAACGAAGCTGAGCCGTATCTCTCGCTCCTTCCTTCTTTCTTTTGCTGGACCGGGCTTTGACTGCTGCCAATTCATCCCTTCATCTGGGGCCTCGGGCGGCCTAGCAACCTGTGTTACGGAATTTGAGTTGTCGTATTTCGTGAAATTGGTTAAATCTCGAAGATTGAAGATGAAGAAGCTTAGATCATATACCTCAATCTCAAGAAAGAAGAATTTAAAAGGATCAGGTACGTTTAACTAAAGATTTATGGTGATCCGAATACTTCTTATAGTGTAGAAACACTTGGATGAATTTTTGATTGCATAAAAATCAAAAACTGGGCATTTTACATGTTCAGAGTCCGGACCGGGCATTACAGTCCGGACCCCGAACATAGGATGGTTCATGCGCAATTCCAGTCCGGACCGTGAAATCCAGTCCGGACCCCGAACGTGGTATTTGATGGAATTGCATGAACAGTCCGGACCGTGAAATCCAGTCCGGACCCCGAACGTTCTCTTTTCTGGAAAAAGTCTGTTTCGCTGAGACAGTCCGGACCACCCATTCCAGTCAGGACTGTCATCCTGTAAAATTCCAGAATTGGTTAGTTTTTTATGCTTATCTTCTTCCAATGGTTTCTAACCTATAAATAGACCCTACGATTCATTTTTTAGGGTAATCCAAAATACGGTCAAAAAATAGAAAAATCCACCTATAGAGAAGAAAGGAAATCAATAGATTTAATCCTATGTTTCTTTATCTATATTGATTGATTTGATTCTAGGTTTTCATACTCAGATTTTGAGTAGAATCAAATCAATGAATACTTAGATGGTATTTCCGATCTATTTCTAATCTAAGTATTCGGCGGATCATCACCACCCAAAAACAACGATTTTCCCAAAATCGGGGCGTGGACTCGCGTGGCCTTGTGGATTCAAGGTGCAACTGCTCTCGTGGATTCGGAGCGAGGTACGTTCGTTGATTCGAGACGTGCTACTGGGTGAAGACCGTGGATTCGGTCGGACGTCGTGGACTCGACGTTGGACGCCGTGGATTCGGCGTTGGACGCAGATCGTGGATTCGAGAAGCGTTGCGGAGCGAGCGGAGAAGATCAACTAGGAGCGTATGGAAAAGGTTGAGTCGTAAGTATGTACGGTAAATCACCTTGTACGTGTTTTAATTCTAGTGGATTTCGCCGTGTGATCGGTCCCGTGGTTTTTTACTCCGGTTTGGAGTTTTTCCACGTAAAAATCTTGCGTGTTATTTTTATTTCCGCATTGGGTTTTAGTGCGCAATGATTTTTTTAGTGTTTATGGTTTACACCTATTCACCCCCCTCTAGGTGTTTTTTCCCCTATTAGATCCAATTATACATAACCCAACAACCTGCTGGAACTCCAGGTTCTTCAGCTGCTCAGAGGTCCTCGTACGCGACCACTCCCTCACGTTGCGACTGAAGTGCGTGCGCAGCGGCACCTCTTTCTTTCTAACGAATGTCTACGGTCCCCCTAGCTGGGACGGGAAGACCGCATTCTGCCAGGAGTTGGCTGCGCTCAAATCAGCCTGCCCCGGGCCGTGGTGTGTGTGTGGGGACTTCAACCTCATTCGGTCCCCCAACGAGAGACTTGGTAACAACTGGAGCAATCGGTTAATGTCCTTGTTTTCCAAGACGATCAACGACCTTGAGTTGGTAGATCTTCCCTTGATCAATCAGAGTTCCACTTGGTCAAACATGTAGAGATCCCCCACCCTAGCTAAGCTCGACCGCTTCCTCGTCTCGACTGACTGGGACTCAGTGTTCCCCCTCACCTCGGTCGAGGCGCTCCCACGAATCACCTCGGACCACTCCCCCCTTCTTCTCAAAACGCAAAGGTCCCACGGGCCAAGCACCTTCAGATTTGAAAAAGTATGGCTTACTTGGAACAACTTCGTCTCGCTAGTAGCTATCTGGTGGAAGGAAATCAACACTAGACAAGGAAGGCTGGGAAGCATCCTCACCTTTAACGCGAAACTCCGCCATTGCCGTAAGCGGATCAAAGAATGGTGCTCTTCTTGCTTCCACAGCATCACCAAGACTAAGCGGGCCTTAGCGGAAGAGATCCGGAGGCTGGATACCCTGGAGTAACACCGGTGCTTGACCACCAGCGAAATGGAATCGAGATGGGACCTCAAGAAACAACTGAAAGGAACCTTAAGTGAAAAAGAGATTCTTTGGAAGACCAGAGCCAAGCAACACTGGCTCAAAGAGGGGGACGGCAACACCAAATTCTTCCATGCTATGGCCAATGGGAGACACAGATCCAACCGTATCGGACACATAGTGGACGAGGGCCGCACAATCGTTAGGGAGAAGGATAAGGGGGATTACTTCTTCCAGAAGTTCAAAGAACGCTTTGCGCCAGACATTCCATACTCCTCCTCGTTTGGCGACTGGCGCGCTCTCTTCCCCGACAACTCTGCGCTGAGTTCGGAACACCTTACTTCCCCGTTCACGCTTGAGGAAATCAAGCTTGCTACCTTCCAGATGAGTGGGGACAAAGCGCCGGGTCCCGACGGATTCAGCATGGTCTTCTACCAGAGGTTCTGGGATGTGATCAAGGAAGACCTTGCTAGAATCTTCGAGGACCTCTTCAACGGCTCACTGAACACCGGTCCTGTAGACTACTCTCACATCTGCCTCATTCCAAAATCGGAGGGAGCCAACTCTGCCAACGACTTCCGGCCTATCTGCCTTATCAACTGTATCCAGAAAATCATTTCGAAGGTGCTGACGAACAGACTTGTCAAAGAGATAGATAAGATAATCTCCCCTGTGCAGTCTGCATTTGTCAAAGGCAGGTACATTTTGGACTCCTTTGCTACCGCGAGCGAGTTAATTAGCTGGGGAGTGCGCAAGCACATCGACTGCGTCGGAGTTAAAGTGGATTTCGAGAAAGCCTACGACCATGTGAACTGGGCATTCCTCCAACATATCCTCCGTTGTCTAGGCGCGAATCAAAAATGGTGTGGGTGGATCGACCAGTGCATCTCCAACGGCAAGGTCGCCATCCTTGTCAACGGCACACCTACAAAGTGGTTCAGAATGAAGAGAGGTCTTCGCCAGGGGGACCCGTTGTCGCCATTTCTCTATCTACTGGTTGCAGAGGGACTAGCGCGGATGACCAACCATGCCGTCCAAAATCACCTACTTCAAGGGGTTGGGCCTACGGGGGAAGCGAAAACTTCTCTCATCCAATTTGCCGACGACACTATCTTCTTCTGCGAGGTGAAAGCAAGGCAAATTCGTAATCTCCGCTTCCTTTGGCAGACCTTCGAGTGGGCCTCCGGTCTCAAAATCAACAGGGCGAAGTCGGAATTGTTCTATATGGGCAGTGGTACCAATAAAGGAGAGAGACTCGCGGCGATGCTGGACTGCAAGTTGGGATCGCTCCCAATCAAGTACCTGGGCTTACCTCTGAAATAGGGCTCCATCCCAAAGGACGACTGGCACCTAATCATCAACAGAATTGAGCAGAGAATCGCTGGGTGGCAGGCTAAACTACTGTCGCAAGGAGGGCGGCTTATCCAGATTAACTCTGTGATCTCTAACCTCCCCTTGTACTACTTCTCTGTTTTCAGAGCGCCGGTCTGGGTTATCAGAAGAATCCATTCGCTGCGTAGAGCCTTCTTCTGGAAAGGCCAGAGCTCTATTTCTGGGGGAAGCTGCCTTGTGGATTGGAAAACTATCTGCAGGAGCAAAAGGGACGGGGGCCTAGGCGTCTTGAATCTGGAGAACCTGAACACTGCTATGCTAGCAAAGTGGTGGTGGAGATACTTCACCGCAGATTGGACCCCCTAGGGGCCTCTAGTAAAGGGCCTCTACTATCGCCGCAGATGCCCGCTGAACGAAGGACTCTCCTTCAAACCCTACTCGCTTTGGTGGAAAAGTGTGGTCGGAACGAGAGAGCTCTTCAAGTGCGGCACGACTCGGACGGTGGGGAACGGAGAATTGACGGGCTTTTGGTCTGATATTTGGATTGGGAGCTCAAGTCTATCAACCCAATTTCATGGCATCTTTCAACTGGTCACCAATAAGAATCTCCGGATAAAGGACTGCCTTGACCCGAGCGGCTGGAATTGGGCGAAGATACTAGAAGGCCTTACCCCAGGGTTGCCAGGTCTCGATGTACCGACTACACATGTAAGATTCGTGAAATTTAAATTCGAAACAAATGAAAGAAAAGAATGGAGTCAAGATGACTCCGAATTAGAAGAGCACAAATAGCGCAATTGACCTTTTTCAACTGTGTAAATTGCATAGTTTACGAGACAGAAATATTGCCTTTCAAATCCGAGCCAAATCTCGAAAATCCGAGATGACCATTGCGATCGTCTCGTCGAAACATGAGAGGTTCATATTCACTTGTCGACGATCGGACGGTCGGATCTTTCGTAAAACCGCGAAGAAGAAATGGGTCCCACAACTTAAGTTGTGAATAGTTACCCCTATTTTAAATCCCCTCGCGATCAGTAATGGCCAATTCACAATCTGGAAACCCAATATAGGGGTATGAGTAGTCAAACCTAACTATTTTCGACGTTCTGAGCGCGATGGCACTGACGGATTTCGCGTTTGGCGATCCGGGTGCATCGAAGTGCGTGCGCCAATCCGCGACCTAATAGAACATTATGGCCCGAGATTTTATTTATACACCATATTAGTCGAGTAAAGGCTCTACTTGACAGGTCTCGACGAGCCGGACGTCGTGGCGAAGTCTGTTTTTCGTTTCGACGATCCGTTTGTCTCGAAATGTGTGAAAAGCATCGAAAAAGGGGGTAATTTTGCAAAAGTGCTTATATTTTATGTACCAAAAATTAAGACGGAATTAGGGCAGGGGCCTGTCAGCCTAAGCTACCTACAGAAGGGACCTAAGGGCTTAGGGTTTGTTGTGTGGGGACCAAATAGCATTTGTGGCAAAGATATTTTGTTTTTGAAAATTTTCAAAAAAATTTCAAGTTGGCGACTTCATCGTGGGTGGTTACACGAGGAGGGATTTTGAAATTTCAAACTCCCATGAGTATTCCTCATAACCCCGGGTACCGTGGAGGTCGTGGACACAACCCAAAGAGAATCCGAGAGAGAGAGTGAGGAGAAGAAGCTTGGAGCAATCTTGATCCAAGGTGGTTTCTGGAGTTCTGGGGTGTTCCTCTGTGACTGGAAGAACATCTTGGTGGTTGCCGTGGCCGCGCGAAGGAGGAGAAGAGAGACCGGCTTCTTCCTTCTTCATCAACTCCGGCAAGGTTAGGCTCTCTAAACCGCTGGTTGTTTGCACCCGAGACCACTAGCAGTAGACTCCTTAGGTGTCTAGGATACTCCCTGCACAGCCCCGAGCGCCCATGCAACCTTGGTTGCCGGCGGGAGAAAACCCTCGCCGGAAACCTAACATAGCTCCGCCGCGATATTTCTTACAACCAATGAACCAAATTGGAATCCAAAATGATGGGAAGTTACTGTTAGACCTAAGGATCATCTCCACCAAATTTGGTGGAGTTTGATCAAGCGGATCCATTGCAGATCAAAACCCTAGTTTTGGGAAATATTGATGTTCGGAGTGCTCCGGCGCCGGCGAGCCTTCCCACCGCCGGCCACCTAGCCGAGGAGCTTCCTGGGGGTGATAAGAGTCCACCCATGTACTTGCATGGCACCCATGCGACTTGGTTGAGGTGCGGCCGAGATGGGCTTGAGGTGGGTTCGGGGTGCGGTTGCCGACGTTCCGGCCGTCTCCGGCGGCCGGGGAGTGGACGAAAAGCTTCCTGGGATCAAGTGGATTCCATCCATGCTATTGCATGGGCATCTTGCAGCCTTGGTGGAAATCCGCCATTAGAGGTGGAAGCTCCAAACCCGAGCTTACTCCGCCGCCTTCTCCGCCGCGTCCTCGCCGTCGGGTTTTGGTCCAGAAGTGTTAGTAGTGATGAAGGGCACCTAATGGTGCCGTTGTTGGGGGCTCTGTAACACCCCCGGAATTTGGATTAGTCCTCTATATAAATGATATAATAGGACTAAATCTCTAACCCGGCTATAGCATTTTGGATGGTAGCAAGATCCAAGAGGAACATGAGAGTTAAGCGTGCTAGAGCTAGAGTAGTTCTAGGATGGGTGACCCCCTGGGAAGTGGGGCGTCATAATTGGCATCAGAGCCATTCACCAGCCGGAAATGTGAGATGAGTCTCGGCTGAGCCAGGGTTATATAGCGGGTAGAGCGAGGCTCCCCGGCTAATGACCGTTGTGAGTGGAGTGCAGCTCCTCACAAGGTCGGCTAAGGCTAGCGAGACGAGCCTCACATCGCTTGGTGCTTGTGAGTGTGCTTGAGCCTGACGTGGACGTCAGGGCTTAAAGGGGGGAAGAATGTAACACCCCCGGAATTTGGATTAGTCCTCTATATAAATGATATAATAGGACTAAATCTCTAACCCGGCTATAGCATTTTGGATGGTAGTAAGATCCAAGAGGAACATGAGAGTTAAGCGTGCTAGAGCTAGAGTAGTTCTAGGATGGGTGACCCCCTGGGAAGTGGGGCGTCATAGGCTCAGAGACCAGAGATGGAAAATTTCCATTTCGGGTTATCTTCTTCATCATCCCCAACATTGCCCGCGGCTAACCATGCGTGCAAGCTTGAGTCCAAGATGATGGAAAGGCTCTTGCATCTTTGAGAATCATTTCCATCCAAGTCACAGGCACCCAGGTCACTCTGTTGCAGAAAACAACTTGAAACTTGTTAATTGTTATGTTGTCAAAGTAATGCATGCTAACTGTTTGTGTTAATGCCACAAAGAAGAAAATGATGTAATTAGCTTTCGATTTGAATATAAAAGATGCTCCAAATAACCCCCTGAGCTTGATGCTCATTTCAGATCAAACAGGATCTGTGTGGACTGAGGTTTGGAGCATTGTATGCAGTGTTAGTGGACTAGGTGTGGATCTGATTGATCCAGCAACTGCTGGGCTGCAAATGAAGCAAGCCCCAGGGTTGTTAGGTTGCTGTGAACTTAACTCTAAAGCAGAATTTGAATTGGATTATTAAAAGTTAAGTTATAGGTTAACCAACCCTTAAAAGAATAGTTTAGCCCAAACACTATTCCGGGCTGTTTGCGAAGCCGCGACAGTGAGCTCCTGGCTAATTTGGGGTCACTGAACGCGATGCTCGCGTTAAATTTAGGTTTTGATGTTCCGGAGAAACAAAAATGCAATTAGGCTATGTTAGAATGGTATTCTATGGCTCGAAGTTTTCCTCGGGCTTCGTGCTGCCGCAAATGTGTGAGCACGGTGTTCAGCAAGTTAAAAGTCACCTGCTGGAAGTGACGGATCGTGAAAATGAGTTTCCAGTTGAAAGAACGAGCGAAAACAGTGTTCAAACGACACTAATAGTGCGATTTTTGGAAACTCTGGGGGTCTGAATGCAAAGTGGCAATGAGTACTGTTTAGAACAGTGTGTTGGTCCAAGTGTCGTTGTCAAACACTGATGTTTAAGTAGTTTGAGGGTTCGAGTTTGATCTGGGTTTAAGTAGGGGTTAGTGTATTTGAGTTTCCCTGATCAGAATTCTTGATTCAGGTTGGCACAGTTTTCGGGCTTTCTGTTGGAGTCGAAAGTCGCCGGCAAATCGTCAGGTGGGTTTATCTTCGGTCCGGGCTTATCATTTCGGCCCTCTGGGGTACAATATTAGTTGGACCCCTATTTTTGAAGCTTAGTTCTACTTTGAGCTTATCCTTTCTTTGAATGCGTTACGCCTGATTGATGATCTCTATGTATCCGTTGCAAAGTATTTTTGATTCTAGTTGTTGCTTTCATATTTCATATCCTTATTCTGGACATTGCCATGCCTGTTGATTAGCATTAGATGTTTAGCCTGTTTATCCGTTGATCTTTCGATACCCTGCTAGACACATAGTTTTAATTAAATTACGTTTTACTGAACATCGTTGGGTCGCCTGAGTCTGTTCTTGTTTGATAGGACAAAGGCATTGCTCTTCGAGGTTTGGATCTAAACCTGTTTTTAAAATGATTCTTCCAAAAATGTGTGTTTAGTGGTGTATGGTTGGTTTGTTTGCTAGATTATAATCAGTTGTTTCCTAAGTACCATGACTTGATTTCTGGATGATGTCATATCTGTCTATCAACATTGTTGATTCATATTTCATAGTTGCCGTTGTTGATATTGCATATGGTTGAGATTTGTTGTTGATTCTGCATTTTGTTGAGATGTTGATATCACTGTTGCATCCCAGAGGGGATTGTTCTGTCTTTTTGCCGATTACCCGGTCTGTAGACCGAGAGCTTGAGCATTCGCATTGATCGCCCGCATCGCTGTACTTCACGAACATATCCGAGGTCGCTCCTCGTGTGCTTTGTTCTTTGCCGGTAAAGTGGTCTGTTGAAAGGCCCGTGACTCCCAAGGGGAGAATGTCAGCTAGGTTGGTGCTAGTTTGGGCAAATTCCCTGAGGTCTTGTAGACCAATATGGTGGCTTATGATTGGGTGATTTTATTATTCATCTGTTGATGCATATGTTGTTGATTAACGCCTGTTTTTAACCTATTTCATTGAGTTCCTGATTTAATTTCCTGTTATTAACCTATGCATGATTTAGTATCTCCTTGATGATCTTAAATACAGTTTCAAGATTATATCTGATTATTCTAACCCCTGATTATTACTATCCTCTAGTATTGTATACCAGTAGGTACGATCTGCTATTTCTCGGCTCGTCGTGCCCACTGGGATACACTCCGGTGTGTCTCACACCCTCGGGTGACTGTTTTCAGGTCGAGCGGGTGTTGGGATGTCGGGGCGAATCGGCGAGGCATCGATATAGAGGTTGACCCTGAACAGACAAAAAGTTATGTAATAGATGTTTGAGAGAAAGGAAATTGTATATCAGTGGTATAATTGTAAAGATAGTTGTAAAGTTTAATTGTAATAATGTTAAGTGTAGTACGTAGTAGTACTCTGATGTTGTTGCCAAGCTAGCCGTGCATATATAGAAAAGGCTCAATCTCAAAGGGGGTTGGGACTCTTCTATATATGTGGCGGTCTGTTGCGCCCTGGCTGGGTTTTAAAATTCTAATTTGAAAAAAAAAAATAAATAAAAAAAATAAAAAAATTTTTAGACACTGATTGCTGAACTCGGGGCGTGACAGATTAGATGGTATCAGAGCAATAGGAATACGATGCCTAGGTTTGGCTAGGAACAAACCCTAGGATGACTTGTGTTCGCGAGAGAGCGCTGGGTTTTGGCATAACGGTTTAGAGCTTAGGTGTGTTTTGTGTTCGCGTCTTCGGGATCAATATTGTTAGTGCAGGGTTAGCCGCGGTTATGGTTTCGACCGTGGGCCCGATGTTTCAGTGGAGCCAGAGGGCTCAGATCAGTTACAGTACATGTGGTTAAAGGATTGACCACCGTTCTTGCCGTAATTGTCTAACTGTTGGCACAGCAGCAGATGACTGCTAGTGCTGCACCAGCCCCACAGTTTGCCCAGAAGTTGAACAAATTGTTGATCCTTCAGTGTTCCCGTGTCATAATTCAGTGGCCTATGTGCCCGATGGTAAATCCTGAGTTGGGTAGGATTTAAATTTTGGCCTATGCGTAAATTCTAATAAGGTGTTGGTAAACATTAGAATATGGTTCTAGATTTTTGTGCATAGTCATGGTGGCATTCATGACCACAAGATGTAGTGATCCTTGGTAGAGGTTATGTCATCGGCATAGAGACTGTGATGAGAGGTATGTGATGTACTTTCATATATGAGTTGTGTCCCCAACTAGTTGTTGGCGACAGATCTAGGGTATTTCGCCTTTCTTTTGGTAAGCACGTTGGCTGCAGACAACGTACTGTCGAAAGAACTGAGGAAATACTCTGCCCTGTAATGGGGAGTATCAGATTGGGTCTAAAAGAGTAGCCTGAGAGTTGCCGATATTTTGTGACTGATTGTCACTACTACGAACCTGTTAGAGGCTTAATAGTCGCTTAGTTAAGTTTAAGCTTCGGGAACAAAACTTTTTTTTAAGTTGTAAGTTTCGGGGACGAAACTTCTTTTAAGTTGTAAGTGATGTAAAATTCGTGAAATTTAAATTCGAAACAAATGCAAGAAAAGAATGGAGTCAAGATGACTCAGAATTAGAAGAGCACAAATAGCGCAATTGACCTTTTTCTACTGTATAAATTGCATTGTTTACGAGACAGAAATATTGCCTTTCAAATCCGAGCCAAATCTCGAAAATCCGAGATGACCATTGCGATCGTCTCGTCGAAACATGAAAGGTTCATATTCACTTGTCGACGATCGGACGGTCGGATCTTTCGTAAAACCGCGAAGAAGAAACGGATCCCACAACTTAAGTTGTGAATAGTTACCCCTATTTTAAATTCCCTCGCGATCACTAATGGCCAATTCACCATCTGGAAACCCAATATAGGGGTATGAGTAGTCAAACCTAACTATTTTCGACGTTCTGAGCGCGATGGCACTGACGGATTTCGCGTTTGGCGATCCAGGTGCATCAAAGTGCGTGCGCCAATCCGCGACCTAATAGAACATTATGGCCCGAGATTTTATTTATACACCATATTAGTCGAGTAAAGGCTCTACTTGATAGGTCTCGACGAGCCGGACGTCGTGGCGAAGTCTGTTTTTCGTTTCGACGATCCGTTTGTCTCGAAATGCATGAAAAGCATAAAAAAAGGTGGTAATTTTGCAAAAGTGCTTATATTTTATGTACCAAAAATTAAGAGGGAATTAGGGCAGGGGCCTGTCAGCCTAAGCTACCTACAGGAGGGACCTAAGGGCTTAGGGTTTGTTGTGTGGGGACCAAATAGCATTTGTGGCAAAGATATTTTGTTTTTGAAAATTTTCAAAATAATTTCAAGTTGGCGACTTCATCGTGGGTGGTTACACGAGGAGGGCTTTTGAAATTTCAAACTCCCAAGAGTATTTCTCATAACCCCGGGTACCGTGGAGGTCGTGGACACAACCCAAAGAGAGAATCCGAGAGAGAGAGTGAGGAGAAGAAGCTTGGAGCAATCTTGATTCAAGGTGGTTTCTGGAGTTCTGGGGTGTTCCTCTGTGACTAGAAGAACATCTTGGTGGTTGCCGTGGCCGCGCGAAGGAGGAGAAGAGAGACCGGCTTCTTCCTTCTTCATCAACTCCGGCAAGGTAAGGCTCTCTAAACCGCTGGTTGTTTGCACCCGAGACCACTAGCAGTAGACTCCTTAGGTGTCTAGGATGCTCCCTGCACAGCCCCGAGCGCCCATGCAACCTTGGTTGCCGGCGGGAGAAAACCCTCGCCGGAAACCTAACATAGCTCCGCCGCGATATTTCTTACAACCAATGAACCAAATTGGAATCCAAAATGATGGGAAGTTACTGTTAGACCTAAGGATCATCTCCACCAAATTTGGTGGAGTTTGATCAAGCGGATCCATTGCAGATCAAAACCCTAGTTTTGGGAAATATTGATGTTCGGCCGAGCTAAGTGCTCCGGCGCCGGCGAGCCTTCCCACCGCCGGCCACCTAGCCGAGGAGCTTCCTGGGGGTGAGAAGAGTCCACCCACGTACTTGCATGGCACCCATGCGACTTGGTTGAGGTGCGGCCGAGATGGGCTTGAGGTGTGTTCGGGGTGCGGTTGCCGACGTTCCGGCCGTCTCCGGCGGCCGGGGAGTGGACGAAAAGCTTCCTGGGATCAAGTAGATTCCATCCATGCTATTGCATGGGCTTCTTGCAGCCTTGGTGGAAATCCGCCATTAGAGGTGGAAGCTCCAAACCCGAGCTTACTCCGCCGCCTTCTCCGCCACGTCCTCGCCGTCGGGTTTTGGTCCAGAAGTGTTAGTAGTGATGAAGGGCACCTAATGGTGCCGTTGTTGGGGGCTCAGAGACCAGAGATGGAAAATTTCCATTTCGGGTCATCTTCTTCATCATCCCCAACATTGCCCGCGGCTAACCGTGTGTGCAAGCTTGAGTCCAAGATGATGGAAAGGCTCTTGCATCTTTGAGAATCATTTCCATCCAAGTCACAGGCACCCAGGTCACTCTGTTGCAGAAAACAACTTGAAACTTGTTAATTGTTATGTTGTCAAAGTAATGCATGCTAACTGTTTGTGTTAATGCCACAAAGAAGAAAATGATGTAATTAGCTTTCGATTTGAATATAAAAGATGCTCCAAATAACCCCCTGAGCTTGATGCTCATTTCAGATCAAACAGGATCTGTGTGGACTGAGGTTTGGAGCATTGTATGCAGTGTTAGTGGACTAGGTGTTGATCTGATTGATCCAGCAACTGCTGGGCTGCAAATGAAGCAAGCCCCAGGGTTGTTAGGTTGCTGTGAACTTAACTCTAAAGCAGAATTTGAATTGGATTATTAAAAGTTAAGTTATAGGTTAACCAACCCTTAAAAGAATAGTTTAGCCCAAACACTATTCCGAGCTGTTTGCGAAGCCGCGACAGTGAGCTCCTGGCTAATTTGGGGTCACTGGACGCGATGCTCTTGTTAAATTTAGGTTTTGATGTTCCGGAGAAACAAAAATGCAATTAGGCTATGTTAGAATGGTATTCTATGGCCCGAAGTTTTCCTCGGGCTTCGTGCTGCCGCAAATGTGTGAGCACGGTGTTCAGCAAGTTAAAAGTCACCTGCTGGAAGTGACGGATCGTGAAAATGAGTTTCCAGTTGAAAGAACGAGCGAAAACAGTGTTCAAACGACACTAATAGTGCGATTTTCGGAAACTCTGGGGGTCTGAATGCAAAGTGGCAATGAGTACTGTTTAGAACAGTGTGTTGGTCTAAGTGTCGTTGTCAAACACTGATGTTTAAGTAGTTTGAGGGTTCGAGTTTGATCTGGGTTTAAGTAGGGTTTAGTGTGTTTGAGTTTCCCTGATCAGAATTCTTGATTCAGGTTGGCACAGTTTTCGGGCTTTCTGTTGGAGTCGAAAGTCGCCGGCAAAATCGTCAGGTGGGTTTATCTTCGGTCCGGGCTTATCATTTTGGCCCTCTGGGGTACAGTATTAGTTGGACCCCTGTTTTTGAAGCTTAGTTCTACTTTGAGCTTATCCTTTCTTTGAATGCGTTACGCCTGATTGATGATCTCTATGTATCCGTTGCAAAGTATTTTTGATTCTAGTTGTTGCTTTCATATTTCATATCCTTATTCTGGACATTGCCATGCCTGTTGATTAGCATTAGATGTTTAGCCTGTTTATCCGTTGATCTTTCGATACCCTGCTAGACACATAGTTTTAATTAAATTACGTTTTACCGAACATCGTTGGGGTCGCCTGAGTCTGTTCTTGTTTGATTGGACAAAGGCAATTGCTCTTCGAGGTTTGGATCTAAACCTGTTTTTAAAATGATTCTTTCAAAAATGTGTGTTTAGTAGTGTATGGTTGGTTTGTTTGCTAGATTATAATCAGTTGTTTCCTAAGTACCCTGACTTGATTTCTGGATGATGTCATATCTGTCTATCAACATTGTTGATTCATATTTCATAGTTGCTGTTGTTGATATTGCATATGGTTGAGATTTGTTGTTGATTCTGCATTGAGTTGAGATGTTGATATCACTGTTGCATCCCAGATGGGATTGTTCTGGCTTTTTGCCGATTACCCGGTCTGTAGACCGAGAGCTTGAGCATTCGCATTGATCGCCCGCATCGCTGTACTTCACGAACATATCCGAGGTCGCTCCTCGTGTGCTTTGTTCTTTGCCGGTAAAGTGGTCTGTTGAAAGGCCCGTGACTCCCAATGGGAGAATGTCAGCTAGGTTGGTGCTAGTTTGGGCAAATTCCCTGAGGTCTTGTAGACCAATATGGTGGCTTCTGAGTGGGTGATTTTATTATTCATCGTTGATGCATATGTTGTTGATTAACGCCTGTTTTTAACCTATTTCATTGAGTTCCTGATTTAATTTCCTGTTATTAGCCTATGCATGATTTAGTATCTCCTTGATGATCTTAAATACAGTTTCAAGATTATATCTGATTATTCTAACCCCTGATTATTACTATCCTCTAGTATTGTATACCAGTAGGTACGATCTGCTATTTCTCGGCTCGTCGTGCCCACTGGGATACACTCCGGTGTGTCTCACACCCTCGGGTGACTGTTTTCAGGTCGAGCGGTTGTGTTGGGATGTCGGGACGAATCGGCGAGGCATAGATATAGAGGTTGACCCTGAACAGACGAAAAGTTATGTAATAGATGTTTGAGAGAAAGGAAATTGTATATCAGTGGTATAATTGTAAAGATAGTTTGTAAAGTTTAATTGTAAAAATGTTAAGTGTAGTACGTAGTAGTACTCTGATGTTGTTGCCAAGCTAGCCGTGCATATATAGAAAAGGCTCAATCCCAAAGGGGGTTGGGACTCTTCTATATATGTGGCGGTCTGTTGCGCCCTGGCTAGGTTTTAAAACTCTGATTTGAAAAAAAATAATAATAATATATAATAATAATTTTAGACACTGATTGCTGAACTCGGGGCGTGACAGATTAGATGGTATCAGAGCAATAGGAATACGATGCCTAGGTTTGGCTAGGAAAACCCTAGGATGACTTGTGTTCGCGAGAGAGCGCTGGGTTTTGGGTTAGGTTTAGGTGTGTTTTGTGGTCGGGTATTTGTGTGTTTAGTTTGCAGGGGTTAGCCGCGGTTATGGTTTCGACCGTGGGCCCGATGTTTCAGTGGAGCCAGAGGGCTCAGATCAGTTACAGTCGTACATGTGGTTAAAGGATTGACCACCGTTCTTGCCGTAATTGTCTAACTGTGGCACAGCAGCAGATGACTGCTAGTGCTGCACCAGCCCCACAGTTTGCCCAGAAGTTGAACAAATTGTTGATCCTTCAGTGTTCCCGTGTCATAATTCAGTGGCCTATGTGCCCGATGGTAAATCCTGAGTTGGGTAGGATTTAAATTTTGGCCTATGCGTAAATTCTAATAAGGTGTTGGTAAACATTAGATATGGTTCTAGATTTTTGTGCATAGTCATGGTGGCATTCATGACCACAAGATGTAGTGATCCTTGGTAGAGGTTGTCATCGGCATAGAGGCTGTGATGAGAGGTATGTGATGTACTTTCATATATGAGTTGTGTTCCCCAACTAGTTGTTGGCGACAGATCTAGGGTATTTCGCCTTTCTTTTGGTAAGCACGTTGGCTGCAGACAACGTACTATCGAAAGAACTGTAGGTGATACTCTGCCCTGAACTGATGAATAGGGAGGGTATCAGATTGGGTCTAAAAGAGTAGCCCGAGAGTTGCCGATTTTTGTTGACTGATTGTCACTACTGCGAACCTGTTAGAGGCTTAATAGTCGCTTAGTTAAGTTTAAGCTTCGGGAACAAAACTTTTTTTTAAGTTGTAAGTTTCGGGGACGAAACTTCTTTTAAGTTGTAAGTGATGTAAGATTCGTGAAATTTAAATTCGAAACAAATGAAAGAAAAGAATGGAGTCAAGATGACTCAGAATTAGAAGAGCACAAATAGCGCAATTGACCTTTTTCTACTGGTAAATTGCACAGTTTACGAGACAGAAATATTGCCTTTCAAATCCGAGCCAATCTCGAAAATCCGAGATGACCATTGCGATCGTCTCGTCGAAACATGAAAGGTTCATATTCACTTGTCGACGATCGGACGGTCGGATCTTTCGTAAACCGCGAAGAAGAAACGGATCCCACAACTTAAGTTTTGAATAGTTACCCCCTATTTTAAATCCCCTCGCGATCACTAATGGCCAATTCACCCATCTGGAACCCAATATAGGGGTATGAGAGTCAAACCTAACTATTTTCGACAATCTGAGCGCGATGGCACTGACGGATTTCGTGTTTGGCGATCCGGGTGCATCGAAGTGCGTGCGCCAATCCGCGACCTAATAGAACATTATGGCCCAAGATTTTATTTATACACCATAATTAGTCGAGTAAAGGCTTTACTTGACAGGTCCTCGACGAGCCGGACGTCGTGGCGAAGTCTGTTTTTCGTTTCGACGATCCGTTTGCTCGAAATGCGTGAAAAGCATTAAAAGGGGGTAATTTTGCAAAAGTGCTTATATTTTATGTACCAAAAATTAAGAGAGAATTAGGGCAGGGGCCTGTCAGCCTAAGCTACCTACAGGAGGGACCTAAGGGCTTAGGGTTTGTTGTGTGGGGACCAAATAGCATTTGTGGCAATATATTTTGTTTTTGAAAATTTTCAAAATAATTTCAAGTTGCGACTTCATCGTGGGTTTACACGAGGAGGGCTTTTGAAATTTCAAACTCCCAAGAGTATTCCTCATAACCCCGGGTACCGTGGAGGTCGTGGACACAACCCAAAGAGAGAATCCGAGAGAGAGAGTGAGGAGAAGAAGCTTGGAGCAATCTTGATCCAAGGTGGTTTCTGGAGTTCTAGGGTGTTCCTCTGTGACTGGAAGAACATCTTGTGGTTGCCGTGGCCGCACGAAGGAGGAGAAGAGAGACCGGCTTCTTCCTTCTTCCATCAACTCCGGCAAGGTAAGGCTCTCTAAACCGCTGGTTGTTTGCACCCGAGACCACCGCATTAGACTCCTTAGGTGTCTAGATGCTCCCTGCACGCCCCGAGCGCCCATGCACCCTTGGTTGCCGGCGGGAGAAAACCCTCGCCGGAAACCTAACATAGCTCCGTCGCGATATTTCTTACAACCAATGAACCAAATTTGAATCCAAATGATGGGAAGTTACTGTTAGACATAAGGATCATCTCCACCAAATTTGGTGGAGTTTGATCAAGCGGATCCATTGTAGATCAAAACCCTAGTTTTGGAAATATTGATGTTCGGCCGAGCTAAGTGCTCCGCGCCGGCGAGCCTTCCCACCGCCGGCCACCTAGCCGAGGAGCTTCCTGGGGTGAGAAGAGACCACCCATGTACTTGCATGGCACCCATGCGACTTGGTTGAGGTGCGGCCGAGATGGGCTTGATGGGTTCGGGTGCGGTTGCCGACGTTCCGGCCGTCTCCGGCGGCCGAGGAGTGGGACGAAAAGCTTCCTGGGATCAAGTAGATTCCATCCATGCTATTGCATGGGCTTCTTGCAGCCTTGGTGGAAATCCGCCATTAGAGGTGGAAGCTCCAAACCCGAGCTTACTCCGCCGCCTTCTCCGCCGCGTCCTCGCCGCGGTTTTGGTCCAGAAGTGTTAGTATGATGAAGGGCACCTAATGGTGCCGTTGTTGGGGGCTCAGAGACCAGAGATGGAAAATTTCCCTTTCGGGTCATCTTCTTCATCATCCCCAACATTGCCCTCGGCTAACCGTGTGTGCAAGCTTGAGTCCAGATGATGGAAAGGCTCTTGCATCTTTTGAGAATCATTTCCATCCAAGTCACAGGCCAGCAGGTCCCCTCTCACGTTGCAGAAAACACTTGAAACTTGTTAATTGTTATGTTGTCAAAGTAATGCATGCTAACTTGTTGTGTTAATGCCACAAGAAGAAAATGATGTAATCAGCTTTCGATTTGAATATAAAAGATGCTCCAAAGACCCCCTGAGCTTGATGCTCATTTCAGATCAACAGGATCTGTGTGGACTGAGGTTTGGAGCATTGTATGCAGTGTTAGTGACTAGGTGTTGATCTGATGACCAGCAACTTCTGGGCTGCAATAAGCAAGCCCCAGGGTTTGTTAAGGTTGCTGTGACTTAACTCTAAAGCAGAATTTGAATTGGATTATTAAAAGTTAAGTTAGGGTAACCAACCCTTAAAGAATAGTTTAGGGCCCCAACATTATTCCGAGGCTGTTTGCGAAGCCGCGACAGTGATCTCCTGGCTAA
>JAQNDB010000393.1:0-89787 GCA_029204045.2 Tillandsia leiboldiana | reverse complement strand
GATATCTCAACTCAAATGATCAACAGCAAGCCAAACAATCCCAATCAAGGATGCAATATCGAGAATCAACTGAAATATCAACTAATATGCAAGAGCAAATCTCTGTTGAGGGCTCACATAAAGATCAAACGCAATCTCAACTCACTTATGCAGACCAACCAACATACAAAGCACAAAACAATATTTGATTGCGAAAACTATTTTGAAAACAGTTTTGGCCCAAATTCGAAGAGGCAATGCCTTTGTCCTATCAAACAAGAACAGATCAGGCTACCCTATGAAGCTCAGTAAAAAACATTAGTTAATTAAAAATTATGTGTCAGCTGTGTAATATTTGATCAACAGGAAAGCAAGCTCAACATCTAATAACCAATCAGGCATGGCTGTCACGCCCCGAGCCCGCCAATTGGTCGGTTCGGGCACGCCAACAGACACCGCCAATCGGGCACGGCCTCTCTCACCCGAAAGGAACGGTAACATCCATCTCGAATCAAAAACAATGTGTATGATGAGAGATAATATCAGAGTAAGATCACTACTAATTAAAACTTTCATTCATAAACAAATAGTTTAAGCCGATATGAAAGCATGATAAGAATGAACCATAATAACTTATTACATTTTACATCTTGAACTTGCCAATAAATTATTACAATTCTTTTACATCATTTCCTCACCATACAAGGTTCACTCAAGAAATATAAAATGGGATACCTCTGCTAGACCCTCTAGGTCTCTATGGTGCTGGGCCCTTGCCCCTTCGTATATCTCGTCGTCTGCCTCTGAACCGTCGCGATCGCTGCATCCATACCTGAACCTGTGGGGGGGTGCACCCAAGGGGTGTGAGAACTCCTGACAGAGTTCCCAGTGGGTTCAACCACCGAGAAAAAGTGTCCTACACCACTTGGTCCAATGGAAGCAATAATAATAGTGCTAGGAAGCTAAAATCCTCGATATCAAATGCAGCTATGCAAAACAATATATCACTGTCTGTATATAATCATCGACCCAACACTACTCTGTCTAGTCATACTAGGCTACTAAGCACCAACTCGGCCGCTATGCCGCTTACACAGGGTTAAACTAACCCGGCCACCTTGGCCACTCTAATTTCTCTTTATTCTTTAAGTTCTGGTGCTTTAGTTCAAGTTAACCCTCAGAAACTCTTATCCAACGGGCCCGAGCCCGGTAGTCCTGCTACCATCAGATAAGATTCCAAGGTTGCCGAACACCCGCGAGTGTTACCCCGTCTACGAAGTAAATGTGTTCTTCGGGCCACCAGCTATCGGAGAGGGGGCTGCCCTTTACGTCCGATCCAGGTGCGCCCGGGGAGAGGGCAAGCCCTTTACGTCCCACAGAACCACATTTCAACCTTCGAAGGACGCCCGTTTTATTATCTTTTCTTATCTTTCATTTCTTTTCCTCTGGGCACTCAGCCCTTTTCTGCACTTTATGCATTTGTCTTTACTCTTACTTTTAAGCACTTGCTTTTCTTTTCTTTCTCACTCGAGCCTTCCGCTCACATTGCCACTGGCAATTACTATCACTCTTTCCTTTGAGCATTTAGCTATTTGCTTTCACTTTAAGCCTTCCGAAAGTACCTCGTCCGACGGGTCACTGCCCATGGAGTCCTGCTCCACTGACGAGTCTCAAATTCGAAGGCGCCATTTACATTCTCTTTATGCTCTTAGCCACTTTTAGCTTGCTTTTAACTTGAAACCTTTCGAAAGTACCTCGTCCGACGGGCCACTGCCCAGGGAGTCCTGCTCCGCTTGACGAGTCTCAAATTCGAAGGTGCATTTACATTTTCTTTATCTTTAAGCAATTTGCTTGTCTTGCTTATTAACCAAGTTTTAGCTCTATCTTGAGCGATTTGCTTGTCTGCTTATTAACCAAGTTTTTTCATCCCTTACCCTAGGTCTTGCCTCACGGGTAACTAGAGAGTCTCCTGGACTCTTTAAACATTTCTCTTTTCATTTTATTTAACTTCCAATTGAGGTTGAAGTTATTGTCGTTTGCCAGACACCCTATGACTCTCTAGGGTATATTTGTTTGATCTTTAACTTTGGGATCCTGTCCCACTTTCCTGATTCTCACTGAATCCTAGAGTTAACTCAACTCTATTTTCCCGTTTCCCTTTTAACTTAGACTTACACTGACTCTAATTTCCTGATCCACTTTTATCTTAGAGTTACACTGACTCTAATTTCTGTATGTGAGTTTAACTCCTCTAGATCACCTTAGGTTCTCTTTACCTAAGTTCGATGTCATACTCATCCTAGAGTCCTTGACTCTATGTTGATCACCTATCCAGTGTCCTTAGGTTATTACCTAAGACAATGCCACTCGTCCAACCCTAGGATAATCTCCTAAGTTTTGATGTCACTCTGTGAACCCTGAAACTAGGTTTTCTCCTAGTCTTACTACCAACATGTTCCCTTTCCTTATGTCACATGATTCCTAGGGTTATACCCTAACATGATCACAATCATAAGGCTAATCACATTCATGCATGCAATTATTTTCACATCCATCATAAAAATAATATTTATCCTCTAGGCATGCAAATCTATCCTCTATCTTTGGCAACCAACAGTTGCACTTTTCATCTGTGTCCTTTTACACATGCACATTTATCATCTATCCCTGGCAACCAACAGTTGCACTTTTTCATCTGAATCCATCTACACAGGCAATCATAATCATAATTACCTAACGCCTCTAACAGGCTACTATCATGCTTCGAATTGAAAAGCAAAGGAGCAAGGGGAGAGATCACCCAATTTCGACAGAATTCCCCACCTTGTGGTGTATCCGAAATTCCTTTCATGTCTCCGCACTTGCACTATTCTTCCAATTGCTTGTAGACACTTGCAATTGGCTTCCACGCGGCTCCACTTGGTACCTCGAGCTTGCACGCAAAACGGAGCATGCTTCTATTAAGGCTGCGCGCAAAACGGTGCGCGACTTCTCTAGCCCTGTACGCAAAATGGTGCACACTATTAGTGACGGCACGCTAAACGGTGCGCAACAACACAACCTGCACGCAAAACGGAGCACGCACCCCGTATTAGCACGCAAAACGGTGCACGCTCCACTGTAGGGTTGCATGCAAAACGATGCACCTTCATCCAGTCCTGTACGCAAAACGAGATGCATGATTAGAACCTGCATGCAAAACGGTGCGCGATAACGCGAACTGCACGTGAAACGGTGCACGTACCTCAAAACTGCACGCAAAACGGTGCACATCTGGCTGTAGGGTTGCCCGCAAAACGGTGCACATTTTACGAGATCGCGTCCAAAACTGCGCATATTTTCTGCACCCGCGTGCAGAACGGAGCACGGTGCCAGAACCCGTGTGCAAAATGGAACCCGCACGCAAAACGGTACACATCGTCGGGGTCCGCACGCAAAACGGTTGCAGAAAAATACGGTCCCTAACACAGATGAGAGCGAGGGGTTTAAACCAAGGTCAACAAAACTTCCCCCAATACTGTGCAAAAATACCGTAAAATAAAAATGCGGGACTTACCCGACCGCGCCGCCGCCGCCAAATCGCTTCCATCGGAAGCCTCGCGCGCTCCACGAGGCCCGCGACGCAAAACGCCACCTCCCACAACCTCCTCCGTCACTCTCCCTCACTCTCGGTTGGAGAAGGAAAAGAAAGAAGGGGAGGAAAATGGCTTGCGGGGAGGAAGAAGAAGAAGAAGAAAGGAGGAGAGAGGGAAGGGTGGTCCACGGACCACCGATCTACGGTGCACCCGCCGGTCCCACCGCACCCATGCGGGTGCTCCCGGTCCATGGCAACGAAGCAGCGGCCACGTGGCCGCTCCCCTGCGCGCCACGCGGGCCGCGCAGCCTGCGCACAGGCGTGTGACGCGCGACCGTGACACGGGCACGCGCCCTCACGCGCCCGGGCCCGCCAGTGGGGGCCCGCCACGTGGCGGCCCCCCGCGTGCCCCCGCGCAGGCGGGTGCGCTTCCGAGCGCGCTCGCGGCGCCTCCTGACACGCGGCCACCCTCGAGATGCGCACCCAATGCTGCCTCCTCGGGATCCGCGCCGCGCATTGCCTCGGAACTCGTGCCCGTGATGCCTCGGTTTGCGTGACGCGTCGTCTCGAAAAGCGCGCACGCCTACCGGGCTCCAAATTAAACAAATAAATAGTCCATTCTTAGCGATTTCGCGCGCTGAGTCCTAAAACGATGTCCGTTTCTCCAAATTCTCGTCCAAACATTTGTCGAATGCCCCCGGATTGCCCACTGATCCGGTTTTCCGCACCGGGTCCAATTCTGAAACCCGATTTGCCGAATTTCAACTCTAAAATTCCCCGGAGACGCCCGGAGAGGCAATCTTCAATCCAAACTCCGCCCGGGGGCCAAATTTGACATCCATGACACGCGAAATCACTTCTGAACACTCGACGGGTCCTCCAGTGACCCACGCGATCTCTTTTTAAGCCCGGTTTCCAACGCTTGCGCCCAAGTTGCACCACAATTCCATTTCTTGGGCCCAACACGCGTCCAATCACGGCCAAGGCCACCGAAAGCTGCCGAACAACCAGCAAACCCTACGCTGGGAATTCCGGGACCCTTTTTGATTTGCCAAAAGTCCCACGGAATTTGAATTCGCTGGCGGAGCCCGTTCTCTCAATCCGGGTGTCCGATCAACGCGAAACTCTTACTGTGGCCTTAAAACATATTTACGGAGCTCCCGTAATTTTCTCGGAATTTTCCGAGACTGTGAATTTTCTACTTACAATCTGGCCCACTTCCTCACATAAGATTCTAGATATCTTATTTTAATCCCGATTTGGGCCCAATTCATTTCCAGGTCATTCTTCACCTCAATAAACAATAGTATTTCATACTATTTTTATTTCTATTTATTTATATTCCAAATTCCGGTTCACTACATTCTACCCCCTTAAATAAGTTTCGTCCTCGAAACTTGAATCACATCTCGACTTCTACTTAATCGAGAGGGAGGAATCTTGTCCCACTACTGGGTTCACTGTATGTCGTTATTGGGCCTCAAATTGCCCGCTCACCGAACCACACGAGCAACTCATCCATGAATCCCTATCTCAACTTAGGGACAACCTCAGACCTGGTGTCTGGCCACTTTCACCAAGTAGGTGTGAGACACATTTGAGCACTTGCTCTCGCAATTGCCACAAAGGGCGAAGTCTCATCTTGCGAAATCTTCACTTTAATTCCGCGATCATTTTATTTTTCCTAAGGAGGTTGCATCTGCAACCAATTACAGTTACCGCATTTTCCGGTCACTTGCTGCCTAATGTGGAGGGCATAGGCCAATCCACAAGTCCTCAACTATCTCACACGCTGCTAGCGCTCTAAGTCCACGGGTTTTCAGCTAACCCGATATCTCGGACTACTAATAGGTTCACAGACCACGGTCCAATAGGGCCTATAGCCCGAAGCTAGTCCAACACTGTGCAGTGGCTCTCTCTCTAGCCCACAGATCCAAACGTCATACGGGTAGATCCTCCATCAGGATTACTATCCCAACACTCCCACTAGGAGCTACAATACCTCAATCATCACTAGCACTACGGCCTGATCACATCACACACTCTCAGTGTACTAACAGCCTCAAGGCTCACACGTGGCACCCCACGTCCCCGGGTCATCGCTCGGACTACCGTTGTCACGCCCCGGGGTGGAAACTGCCACCCGGGCTCGCCAACAGATCCGCCATCTGTACGGAAACTGCCGTACAGACGAAGCGTCTAACCTGCAGAAAGAATCAACTACAGTATACAGATATCAGAGAGCTGAAAGTAGACTACTAAAACTGAAGTCCAAACACTGTACAACTGAAAATAATACAATATCCATCTCCCCAAATACTATCATATACAAAGTCCTCTGATACAAAACTCAAAAGGGAGGTATCTCCAATGAATACATCAGTGTACAGACTCTCGATACAAGAATATCCTCACTACAACAGTCTCTCAAACTGTAAAATAAAGTACAACTCTATACCTCACAACAAAGGTCTCTCAACAGAGGAAAAAGAAGAAAACTAATCTACTGAAGCTCTCCTCTGAAGGTGTACCGCTACACTCCAATGACGGGTAGGGAACTAGCTCGCGACTCCCTCGCCTCGGTCAGAAGGATCAGCAACTGGAGCAACAGGAACAGGAGGAGAAGTTCCTGGGGAAAAAGACACCACGACGGGTGTGAGAACTACTTCCCACAGTAGTTCTCAGTGGGTACCGTCAACAAGCCCAACGGTCTGCCCACTAAGTCTACTAGAGGCAAAAGATAACAGGCAAAGAAATCTGAAAGAAAAGCTGGAAACTACTCTACAGCTACCATGCCTCTATCTAGACACTCAAAAGTGGAACAGATGAAAGTAAAGAGACCACTCGCACCCAAGGAGCTCAATCGATCAAACGAACTGACTACCTCAAAGGTCCAGTCAAGCCTGCGCCCGTCGACTAGGAACGCTCCTGCCCACTACCACACATCCACATGAGGACGGGATTTACGTGGGGCGTCCTGTCCTACTAACTCATCCCTCGCGCAAAACTGCCTCAACAGGCCCATCGTTGCCTCAACTGCGGAAAACTGCCTCAACAGGCCAACCATCGTATCCACAGCGGCATCTCAGGACGCGACTCCAACTGAGTAGAACGGCGCGGCATAGAGTATCAAACATTGGCATATGCAGGCTAGTCAAAATCCACGCTCACTCTCAGAACGGTAGGGCTCAAGATCCCCAAATACCTCGCACAACAGTCGGAGCACTCTCGACGACTCAGCTGCTCGGCTAACTCGAAACACGAGACACTAGCCTCTCCAACGGCTCGCAGCACAAGGCTCACTGGCTGGAGATACTCCACAGCCAGGAACGACCCACAACTCAGGGTAACAAAACAGGTCGGACAACACTCAACGACCTGGGACCACCGTCAACCCCAACGGTTCCCAACAAGACGGACCGGAAGATACTCGACGGCCCGGGACTGCCGTCTGCGCAACGGCTCCCTCCACGACGGCACAACAGGGAAACAAGACCTCCCGGGACTACCGTTTACCCAAACGGCTCCCGGCACAGATAAGCAACCCAGTACAACTACCAGACTCCACTCTGCTCCCAGGCAAGAGTGTAAAAGCATCCCACACTAAAAGCAAGTCCCGACCTCTCGGCCCACTACCCGGGCGAGAAAACACTATGTCCAGGGATGAAGGTACAGTGTGGATGTCTAAGCATAAATAACCCTAGCCCAAGTGAGGGTTTTTCTACTAGTCTGGTTACACATACAACATATGACGGGGGTGCTAGGTCAAGTTCCAAAATAACTATATTAACAGATAATAAAAGGAATAACAATTCCTACAATCTAGCATACTACACAATGAAATAAACTATCATGCATAGTCCTACATCAGTAGAAATACTGTACAGTCCATAAAACTTGGAGATAAGGCCACCCACCTCGATTTGCCACCAATTGCTCGTAGACACTTGCAATTGGCCTCCACGCGATCCGCACGCAAAACGATGTCCGCTGCCGGAGTCCGCACGCAAAACGGAGCACGGTGCCGGAATCCGCACGCCAAACGGAGTCCGCACGCAAAACGATGTCCGCTGCCGGAGTCCGCACGCAAAACGGTGCACGGTGCCAGGATCCGCACGCAAAATGGAGTCCGCACGCAAAATGGTGCACGGCGCCGAAGTCCGCACGCAAAACGGTGCGCGGTGCCAGGATCCGCACGCAAAACGGAGTCCGCACGCAAAACGGTGCACGGTGCCGGAGTCCGCATGCAAAACGGTGCACGGTGCTAGGATCCGCACGCAAAACGGAGTCCGCACGCAAAACGGTGCACGGTGCAGGAGTTCGCACGCAAAACGGTGCACGGTGCCAGGATCCGCATGCAAAACAGAGTCCGCACGCAAAACGGTGCACGGTGCCGGAGTCCGCACGCAAAACGGTGCACGGTGCCAGGATCCACACGCAAAACAGAGTCCGCACGCAAAACGGTGCACAGTGCCAGGATCCGCACGCAAAACGGTGCACGGCGCCGGAGTCCGCACGCAAAACGGTGCGCGGTGCCAGGATCCGAACGCAAAACGGAGTCCGCACGCAAAACGGTGCACGGTGCCGGAGACAGAAAGGAGCAAGAGGGTCAGTTACAGTCTAAAAGATCGCCCCAAAACTGTACAAAAATACAGTAAAACCAACACACGGGACCTACCCGACTGCGCCGCCGTCGCCGCAACACCCCCATCGGAAGCCTCGCGCGCTCCACGAGGCCCGCGACGCGAAATGCCATCTCCCACAACCTCCTCCCTCACTCCCTCTCGCTCTCGGGTGCAGAAGAAAGAAAGAAAGGGAGAAAAATGGTGCTCGGGGGAGAAAGAAGAAGAAGAAAAGGAGGAGGAGAAAGGGATGGTCCACGGTGCACCGGTCCACGGTGCACCGGCCAACCGGGAGCCACCCCAGCCGGCTCACAAGGCCGGGGCGCGTGCACCGGGTCCACGAACGCGCCCCGGGTGCCACGCGGCACGCGGTAACGCGCCCGCCACACGGGCGCGTTACACCGCGCCCGCGTCAGGCGCGGGACACGCGCCCGTTACACGGGCGCGCGTGCCCCCGCGCCCGCGCGGGGGCCAACGGGGGCCCGCCACGTGGCGGCCCCCGCGCGTCCCGCGCAGTAGGCGCCTGCGCCTGTCCCATCCCCACGCCGCCTCGATCCGAGCACCTTGACCTGCGCTTCGAGTCCGCCTCGGGATCCGTGCCGTGCACACCTCGATAAACGTGCCGTTTTGCCTCGAAAAACACGCACTTCATCCGGGCTCCAAATCCAACAAATAAATAGTCCACTCTTAGCGATTTCCCGCGCTGAATCCAAAAACGATGTCCATTTCTCCAAATTCTCACCCGAAAATTGCCGAATGCCCACTCGATCCGATTTTCGCACCGGGTCCATTTTTAAAGTCCGATTTGCCCAATTCCAACTATAAAAATTCCCGAAGGCGACTGGAGAGGTAAACTTTTATCCGGACTTCACCCGGAGTCTAATTTTGACATCTGAAACGTGCGAAATCACTTCTAAACACCCGACGGGTCCTCCAACTTCCCACGGGGTCTCAATTTAAGCCCGAAGTCCACCACTTGTGTCCAAATTGCGCGCAACCCACGCAGGCCTCCAGTGATGCAAGCAAATCCCAATTTGCATCACAAAACCATTTCTGGGCCCCCAACACGCGCACCAACACCCCCAACGGCGACCGAAAGCTGCCCAACAACCAGCAACCCTACGCAGGGGATTCCGGGACCTCACATCCTCCCCCACTAAAAGAAAGTTTCGTCCTCGAAACTAGATCAAGCCCATCAGGAGTCAAGAATACCACGGCTAGGTATCTAACAATACGCCTCCAGCTCCCCCACTCGCTCCTCGTGATTACTCCGCAACAACAACAACAAGTACGGTATTACCCGATGTGCAATTCTCTCATCTCTCGAGCCAGAAATTGCAACGGGCGTCCCTCGTACTCCAATAATCACAGATCTCAAAGGGGCAAGTAAATCACGGGCGAGGAAAAATCGCATCACTACTGAGCTGAGACGTGAAAAACCAAGGGCTCCACAAAAAGGCTGGGGGAAAACTGAAATAACCACAAGTGTAATACGCACCAAACCACAACATGGTGCCACCCTCAACAAGACGACCCGAAGCATACCCGCAGACTCGTCCAATAAGGAAGGGAAATCCAATAAGTTGGGGTCTTCACTCGGTCACTTCCCGATCCAAAACCACCCGAGTGGACTACCCAACTGCAGGCTACCCTCAAAAGGGATCCTCAAGAGACACAATCTCATGCCACAGTTGGTCGCTCAACATGCTATCATAACCCCAACGGACCCACGGGTCGAAGTCGATCCCTCAACTCATAAAGAACACCCTGACGGGGACCAAACCGTCGGTGAACGGGACTGAAAACTGGCTCACAAGGCGATCATAAAGCTGATGCCCAACCCGCGGTCAAAAGTCTGAAACATCCAAAAGACTCTCACCGTTGTGTACCTACAACGTGGCATCACTGCCGTGCACCCACGGCGTGGCATTACTGCCGTGTACCAACGGCGTGGCCTCACTGCCGTGCGCCAACGGCGTGGCATCACCACCGTGTATCAACGGTGTGGCATCACCACCGTGTATCAACGGTGTGGCATCACTGCCGTGTATCAACGGCGTGGCATCACCACCGTGTATCAACGGCGTGGCATCACCACCGTGTATCAACGGTGTGGCATCACTACCGTATATCAACGGTGTGGTATACTCAAGCATCAAGGCCTCAGATCTTCACAGCCCTATACCCAACACTACCCCGAAAACCCGGAGCTGAGGAAGGGCCAAAAGATCAACAGGCAGAAACCAGGGCCCCCAACAGCACTGGGCAGGACCAATAACTCCATCTATGTGCAACACGTGATCAGGTATCTGAACCTCACGAGCACAAGCTAAAGGTCCTATCTCTAGCCCATACATTAATGCAAATGCCCTAGCACTCTCACAGCTATGTCGGAGAACCCTCAACGACTCAACTCACAGCAACACCCCACTCATAGGCGAGAAGAACCGACTGACGCGGCAAAGATCCAAAAATTCTGATAGACCGGTGCCTAGAACCCCAACCAAACAAGAACAGACTCTAGGCTCAGTCTATCGAAGTTTTCGATCCTTTAACGTTCAGGGATTCGGTCCCTCTCGTTTAAAGCGGGAAACTATGTCAACAAGCAACTCACGGCTGGAGACGCTCCCGGTAGTCCATCGGGACGAACTCGACGCCATCAAATCTCGGCGTCCTGTCGGATCATCTCAATCTCACTAAAATAACCACCTGGTAACTCGGCCGGAGGTGAAAATCGCCTCAACAGGCCAAACCTTCGCCACTCACTAGGCGGCATCGCCACTCATTGGGCGGCATCGCCACTCACTGGGCGGCATCACCCCTTACTGGGCGGCATCGCCTCTCACTGGGCGGCATCGCCCCTCACTGGGCGGCATCGCCACTCACTGGGCGGCATCGCCCCTCACTGGGCGGCATCGCCACTCACTGGGCGGCATCGCCCCTGGTAGCTCGGCCAGTGGAAAGTATCCTCTGGTAATTCGGCCAGGGAAAAATATCCTCCTGGTAACTCGGCCAGGGTATGCGCCCACCTGGTAACTCGGCCAGGGGCAACGCATCCATCTGGTTGCTCGGCCAGTGGAAAGTATCCTCCTGGTAACTCGGCCAGTGATAATTATCCATCTGGTAACTCGGCCAGTGATAATTATCCACCTGGTAACTCGGCCAGTGATAATTATCCATCTGGTAACTCGGCCAGTGATAATTATCCATCTGGTAACTCGGCCAGTGATAATTATCCACCTGGTAACTCGGCCAGTGATAATTATCCACCTGGTAACTCGGCCAGTGATAATTATCCATCTGGTAACTCGGCCAGTGATAATTATCCATCTGGTAACTCGGCCAGTGATAATTATCCACCTGGTAACTCGGCCAGTGATAATTATCCATCTGGTAACTCGGCCAGTGATAATTATCCATCTGGTAACTCGGCCAGTGATAATTATCCATCTGGTAACTCGGCCAGTGATAATTATCCACCTGGTAACTCGGTCAGTGATAATTATCCACCTGGTAACTCGGCCAGTGATAATTATCCATCTGGTAACTCGGCCAGTGATAATTATCCATCTGGTAACTCGGCCAGTGATAATTATCCATCTGGTAACTCGGCCAGTGATAATTATCCACCTGGTAACTCGGCCAGTGATAATTATCCATCTGTTAACTCGGCCAGTGATAATTATCCACCTGGTAACTCGGCCAGTGAAAATTATCCATCTGGTAACTCGGCCAGTGATAATTATCCATCTGGTAACTCGGCCAGTGATAATTATCCATCTGGTAACTCGGCCAGTGATAATTATCCATCTGGTAACTCGGCCAGTGATAATTATCCACCTGGTAACTCGGCCAGTGATAATTATCCACCTGGTAACTCGGCCAGTGATAATTATCCACCTGGTAACTCGGCCAGTGATAATTATCCACCTGGTAACTCGGCCAGTGATAATTATCCACCTGGTAACTCGGCCAGTAATAATTATCCATCTGGTAACTCGGCCAGTGATAATTATCCATCTGGTAACTCGGCCAGTGATAATTATCCATCTGGTAACTCGGCCAGGGAAAACGCCCTCCTGGTAACTCGGCCAGGGAAAATGCCCTCCTGGTAACTCAGCCAGGGAAAATGCCCTCTTGGTAACTCAGCCAGGGAAAATGCCCTCCTGGTAACTCAGCCAGGGAAAACGCCCTCCTGGTAACTCAGCCAGGGAAAACGCCCTCCTGGTAACTCAACCAGGGAAAATGCCCTCCTGGTAACTCAGCCAGGGAAAACGCCCTCCTGGTAACTCAGCCAGGGAAAACGCCCTCCTGGTAACTCAGCCAGGGAAAAAGGCCCTCCTTGTAACTCAGCCAGGGAAAATGCCCTCCTGGTAACTCAGCCAGGGAAAACGCCCTCCTGGTAACTCAGCCAGGGAAAACGCCCTCCTGGTAACTCAGCCAGGGAAAATGCCCTCATGGTAACTCAGCCAGGGAAAACGCCCTCCTGGTAACTCAGCCAGGGAAAACGCCCTCCTGGTAACTCAGCCAGGGAAAAATGCCCTCCTGGTAACTCAGCCAGGGAAAAATGCCCTCCTGGTAACTCAGCCAGGGAAAATGCCCTCCTGGTAACTCAGCCAGGGAAAATGCCCTCCTGGTAACTCAGCCAGGGCGGGGTGTGTCCTTTTCACAACACGACGTCTCAGGGGTATCGCAACCCACTGCACAACTACAAACGTCAGGACACAACAACCATACGACCCAATCCAGCGAAAGTCTAAGACATATCATCCATTCCATAGCATTATGTTGTCTGCAACCACATAATCGATTAGGAGAATAAACATGCCAAACTCTCATCCCGTCTCTTGGGAGAGGTAAAAACTCAATCAGGACTCTCGCTAAAAGTCACGACTCTCACGTAGTCATCCTAATGTCCAACCGCAAGCCTAGGGTTTCTAAGTCCATCACGACCTACAACCTAGGCTCTGATACCACTCTAATCTGTCACGCCCCGGGGTGGAAACTGCCACCCGGGCTCGCCAACAGATCCGCCATCTGTACGGAAACTGCCGTACAGACGAAGCGTCTAACCTGCAGAAATAATCAACTACAGTATACAGATATTAGAGACCTGAAAGTAGACTACTAAAACTGAAGTCCAAACACTGTACAACTGAAAATAATACAATATCCATCTCCCCAAATACTATCATATACAAAGTCCTCTGATACAAAACTCAAAAGGGAGGTATCTCCAATGAATACATCAGTGTACAGACTCTCGATACAAGAATATCCTCACTACAACAGTCTCTCAAACTGTAAAATAAAGTACAACTCTATACCTCACAACAAAGGTCTCTCAACAGAGGAAAAAGAAGAAAACTAATCTACTGAAGCTCTCCTCTGAAGGTGTACCGCTACACTCCAATGACGGGTAGGAAACTAGCTCGCGACTCCCTCGCCTCGGTCAGAAGGATCAGCAACTGGAGCAACAGGAACAGGAGGAGAAGTTCCTGGGGAAAAAGACACCACGACGGGTGTGAGAACTACTTCCCACAGTAGTTCTCAGTGGGTACCGTCAACAAGCCCAACGGTCTGCCCACTAAGTCTACTAGAGGCAAAAGATAACAGGCAAAGAAATCTGAAAGAAAAGCTGGAAACTACTCTACAGCTACCATGCCTCTATCTAGACACTCAAAAGTGGAACAGATGAAAGTAAAAGAGACCACTCGCACCCAAGGAGCTCAATCGATCAAACGAACTGACTACCTCAAAGGTCCAGTCAAGCCTGCGCCCGTCGACTAGGAACGCTCCTGCCCACTACCACACATCCACATGAGGACGGGATTTACGTGGGGCGTCCTGTCCTACTAACTCATCCCTCGCGCAAAACTGCCTCAACAGGCCCATCGTTGCCTCAACTGCGGAAAACTGCCTCAACAGGCCAACCATCGTATCCACAGCGGCATCTCAGGACGCGACTCCAACTGAGTAGAACGGCGCGGCATAGAGTATCAAACATTGGCATATGCAGGCTAGTCAAAATCCACGCTCACTCTCAGAACGGTAGGGCTCAAGATCCCCAAATACCTCGCACAACAGTCGGAGCACTCTCGACGACTCAGCTGCTCGGCTAACTCGAAACACGAGACACTAGCCTCTCCAACGGCTCGCAGCACAAGGCTCACTGGCTGGAGATACTCCACAGCCAGGAACGACCCACAACTCAGGGTAACAAAACAGGTCGGACAACACTCAACGACCTGGGACCACCGTCAACCCCAACGGTTCCCAACAAGACGGACCGGAAGATACTCGACGGCCCGGGACTGCCGTCTGCGCAACGGCTCCCTCCACGACGGCACAACAGGGAAACAAGACCTCCCGGGACTACCGTTTACCCAAACGGCTCCCGGCACAAATAAGCAACCCAGTACAACTACCAGACTCCACTCTGCTCCCAGGCAAGAGTGTAAAAGCATCCCACACTAAAAGCAAGTCCCGACCTCTCGGCCCACTACCCGGGCGAGAAAACACTATGTCCAGGGATGAAGGTACAGTGTGGATGTCTAAGCATAAATAACCCTAGCCCAAGTGAGGGTTTTCTACTAGTCTGGTTACACATACAACATATGACGGGGGTGCTAGGTCAAGTTCCAAAATAACTATATTAACAGATAATAAAAGGAATAACAATTCCTACAATCTAGCATACTACACAATGAAATAAACTATCATGCATAGTCCTACATCAGTAGAAATACTGTACAGTCCATAAAACTTGGAGATAAGGCCACCCACCTCGATTTGCCACCAATTGCTCGTAGACACTTGCAATTGGCCTCCACGCGATCCGCACGCAAAACGATGTCCGCTGCCGGAGTTCGCACGCAAAACGGAGCACGGTGCCGGAATCCGCACGCCAAACGGAGTCCGCACGCAAAACGATGTCCGCTGCCGGAGTCCGCACGCAAAACGGTGCACGGTGCCAGGATCCGCACGCAAAACGGAGTCCGCATGCAAAACGGTGCACGGCGCTGGAGTCCGCACGCAAAACGGTGCGCGGTGCCAGGATCCGCACGCAAAACGGAGTCCGCACGCAAAACGGTGCACGGTGCCGGAGTCCGCACGCAAAACGGTGCACGGTGCCAGGATCCGCACGCAAAACGGAGTCCGCACGCAAAACGGTGCACGGTGCCGGAGTCCGCACGCAAAACGGTGCACGGTGCCAGGATCCGCACGCAAAACGGAGTCCGCACGCAAAACGGTGCACGGTGCCGGAGTCCGCACGCAAAACGGTGCACGGTGCCAGGATCCGCACGCAAAACGGAGTCCGCACGCAAAACGGTGCACGGTGCTGGAGTCCGCACGCAAAACGGTGCACGGTGCCAGGATCCACACGCAAAACGAAGTCCGCACGCAAAACGGTGCACGGTGCCAGGATCCGCACGCAAAACGGAGTCCGCACGCAAAACGGTGCACGGCGCCGGAGTCCGCACGCAAAACGGTGCGCGGTGCCAGGATCCGCACGCAAAACGGAGTCCGCACGCAAAACGGTGCACGGTGCCGGAGACAGAAAGGAGCAAGAGGGTCAGTTACAGTCTAAAAGATCGCCCCAAAACTGTACAAAAATACAGTAAAACCAACACACGGGACCTACCCGACTGCGCCGCCGTCGCCGCAACACCCCCATCGGAAGCCTCGCGCGCTCCACGAGGCCCGCGACGCGAAATGCCATCTCCCACAACCTCCTCCCTCACTCCCTCTCGCTCTCGGGTGCAGAAGAAAGAAAGAAAGGGAGAAAAATGGTGCTCGGGGGAGAAAGAAGAAGAAGAAAAGGAGGAGGAGAAAGGGATGGTCCACGGTGCACCGGTCCACGGTGCACCGGCCAATCGGGAGACACCCCAGCTGGCTCACAAGGCCGGGGCACATGCACCGGGTCCACGGACGCGCCCCGGGTGCCACGCGGCACGCGGTAACGCGCCCGCCACACGGGCGCGTTACACCGCGCCCGCGTCAGGCGCGGGACACGCGCCCGTTACACGGGCGCGCGTGCCCCCTCGCCCGCGCGGGGGCCAACGGGGGCCCGCCACGTGGCGGCCCCCGCGCGTCCCGCGCAGAAGGCGCCTGCGCCTGTCCCATCCCCACGCCGCCTCGATCCGCGCACCTTGACCTGCGCTTCGAGTCCGCCTCGGGATCCGTGCCGTGCACACCTCGATAAACGTGTCGTTTTGCCTCGAAAAACGCGCACTTCATCCGGGCTCCAAATCCAACAAATAAATAGTCCACTCTTTGCGATTTCGCGCGCTGAATCCAAAAACGATGTCCATTTCTCCAAATTCTCACCCGAAAATTGCCGAATGCCCACTCGATCCGATTTTCGCGCCGGGTCCATTTTTAAAGTCCGATTTGCCCAATTCCAACTCTAAAAATTCCCGAAGGCGATCGGAGAGGTAAACTTTTATCCGGACTTCACCCGGAGTCTAATTTTGACATCTGAAACGTGCGAAATCACTTCTAAACACCCGACGGGTCCTCCAACTTCCCACGGGGTCTCAATTTAAGCCCGAAGTCCACCACTTGTGTCCAAATTGCGCGCAACCCACGCAGGCCTCCAGTGATGCAAGCAAATCCCAATTTGCATCACAAAACCATTTCTGGGCCCCCAACACGCGCACCAACACCCCCAACGGCGACCGAAAGCTGCCCAACAACCAGCAACCCTACGCGGGGGATTCCGGGACCTCACAACCGTCCCGACCAAATCTCTATCATGCCCCGCCCTCAGGTCTCGGGCCGCTGTCTCTCACAGCCGACTGCGCCTGCCCACTGGGCTACAGGCCCACAGTCCACAAACATGGTCCAGGCACGGATCGTCCCCAAGCGAACCCGCTAATCGTCACCACGCGACCGCTATGCTCACTGAGCAAGATCAACTAACTAGTCGTCAATCCACGACCCAACCTCTCTATCAACTCTGGCCACACTGGGCAAAGGCTAACGTGCCACCTAGTCAGCTCTCTCTGGCTAAACGATACTTGTGCCCCATGAACACCCAAACAGTTGGGCGTCCTACGCCCCCAACGCTAACTCGCGAAAATCCAATGCTAAGCGATTTGCTTAAACACACCACGGCTCTCGGGCAACTCTCCCAACTAGGTCGAGACACCACGATAACTGTTTCACCAACTCTGGTGATTAACACGCGAATCCTGTGGTGGCAACCCTTGCCATTATGCCGATCCCTCAGACCGGCGCCATAAAGCTCCCGCTTACTTGCGAGTTTTTCGAATCTCGAAACCTATCCTGGGTCTTACCAGCCCCACTATGCGGCACTCAGCCATGAAGACATGCCACACAGTCACTACCGTCATCAGGGCAAACTTTCGCCACTAGGCCCGTAAGTCTTTCTTGCCCTTGTAGGGTTATATGTAATAAGGATCTAAATAGGGGAAAAAAAACCTAGAGGGGGGTGAATAGGTGTAAACAATAAACACTCAAAAAATCATTGCGCAATAAAACCCAATGCGGAAATAAAAATGAACACACAAGATTTTTACATGGAAAAACTCCAAGCCGGAGTAAAAAACCACGGGACCGATAACACGGTGAAATCCACTAGAATTAAAACACGTACAAGGTGATTTAACGTACTCACAGACGACTCAACCTTTTACCATACGCTCCTAGTTGATCTTCTCCGCTCGTTCCGCAACGTGTCTCGAATCCACCATCTGCGTCCAACGCCGAATCCACAGCGTCCAACGTCGAGTCCACGACGTCCGACCGAATCCATGGTCTTCACCCAGTAGCACGCTTCGAATCCACGAACGTACCTCGCTCCGAATCCACGAGAGCGGTTGAACCTTGAATCCACAAGGACACGCGAATCCACGCGCCGATTTTTGGGGAAATCGTTATTTTTGGGTGGTGATGATCCGCCGAATACTTAGATTAGAAATAGATCGGAAATACCATCTAAGTATTCATTGATTTGATTCTACTCAAAATCTGAGTATGAAAACCTAGAATCAAATCAATCAACTATAGATGAAGAAACATAGAATTAAATCTAGTATTTCCTTTCTTCTCTATATGTGGATCTTAGGCCGTATAAGATGATATTTGATAATGACGGCTATTTTCCTTAACCCTAGAAAAAGAATCATAGGGTCTATTTATAGGTTAGAACCCTAGGAAGGAGATAAGAATAAAAAACCTACCATTTCTGGAAATTTTACGGACGGCGATCCGGATCGAATTTCGGCGATCCGGATTGCAGTAGCAAGAAAGACGGTTTCCAGAAAAACGATAGTTCGGGATCCGGATCGAAATGGCTGATCCGGATCGTTCATACAGTTTCACCAAACATCAACGTTCGGGATCCGGATTGCAAATCCTGATCTGGATCGTGCAAGTAAAAAGGTAAAACTAGTGTTCGGGATCCGGATCATGAGATGCTGCGATCCGGATTGAACCAGTGTATGAACGAACACCCTTCGGGATCCGGATTGGAATGTCTGATCCGGATCCTGAACATGTCCCATGTCCAGTTTTTGATTTTTATGCAATGAAAAATTCTTCCAGGTGTTTCTACACTACAAGAAGTATTCGGATCACCAAAAATCTTTAATTAAACATACCTGATCCTTTTGAATTCTTCTTTCTTGAGATTGAGTTAAAAGATCCAACCTTCTTCACCTTCAATCTTCAAGACTTGAACCTTTAACGAAATTACGCCAACTCAAATTCCGTAACAATCTCCCCCTTTGGCGGTTTCGTGACAAAACACAAATCCACTAAAGAAAATTCAAAAAGATATTTTTGTTGCTATCACCATACAACAAAAATTTACAATGGAGATCCAAAAATTTAAAAACATGAGATAAACTCCTAAAACAGACTCTAGACTTAGACATCTGTACTCTCTGCACAAAGAAATCATTCTTGACAAAAAGAATCGTTAGATACCTCAAGAATTGAAACATACAAAACCAAGTACAGATATAGAGTTTATCTGATCATCATGACATTTGAGAATTCAGATATGTAAGAGAATCGTAGTCAAAAACCAACATATCTTCTATGCATTCAAAAACCAAATGTCACAAAGTATTAGTCCAACATCAACTTGTTAGTCATATTACATGCCCAAATAGTTAGTCGAATAGTTAGTAGAGACAGGCAACAAATCACAAGATAAAAAACTAAAGTTGAAGTTGAAGTGATACTTACCTTGATGTTCACACATTCACACAGTTTTCACATCATCATTGTTCAAGTTCTCTCTAAACTCTCTCCCCCTTTTTGTCACAAAAGTTAGCCAAAAAAAAAAAAATTACCAAAATGGAGAGAATAGTTAACAGTTCAAGTACCAAAAGTTTGAGAACAAAAAAGTAAAAAAAATGAAGTTCCTGCACAAGAGAATTAGTGGACAAACGATTCAAGCATCTGAATCTGAGTCATTCGAGGCGGAGTCCTCAGAGCTCGTGCAACCCCGCTTTTTCAAAATTCCTTTAAGCAATCCCGAAATCATAGAACACTCTTGTTTCATCTGATGTATATCCTTGGACATCTTTCTGAGTTCTAGAGCCATTTTGTCTTGCTCTTGTTTGATGGAAGACTCCAGGTTTCCCTTTTGGTCAATTCTTCTGGAATTTGAAGAACGTTGTGTGACAATTGACGGAGCAGTCTGTCCTTCATTCCGAGGAGATCCTCTTGGCAAAGAGTGTGAATTGTCAAGAGGTTCATTGCTTGGCACATTCTTTTTCCTTATGGAAGACTTTGTCAGCTTCTTGCTCTTTAGGTAAACCTTATTTTCTTCATCAATACCTTGTTGTACTTCATCAAGAAATGTGTCCCAATCGTCTTCAGACTCAGTTTCAGTTTGAGGAGTATCCTTTGTTTTTCCTTGACCTGTTTCATTTATTTCAATACCCCGAGCTCGTCCAAGTCGTCGAGCAAGTCTTTTTCTTTTTGTCTTCCCAGAAGTTTCTTCCATGGGAGCTTTGCCCTTTTCAGCAGCAGTAGGAGGAGCCTTTGACGTTTCCGCAGGCGCCTTTCCCTTTGAAGCAGTGAGAACAATTGTTGCTTCAACTTGAAGCTCATCCCAATCAATTGATTCCGTTTCCGACTCCGTGTCGGAATCATTCTGAGCTCTCTTCGTTCTCTTAGCCTTCTTAGGCTTGGCAGTATCCTTGACATGAACCATGGCAGCAAGTAGGAAAATAATCCATGTGATCACCATTTTGATCGCTAGTGAAAAATGTATCCTGTGAAGACCAACTCAAGAACACATGGAAAAAAAAATTGTTAATTTTCAAAAATTTGAAAAATTGTACCCAAACAATCATAATCATGTAGAGAGACTAAAAATCAAATTAGTTTTGCAAAAAGAATTTGAAAAATAGATCAATTGCATGTTTTTCAAAAATTCCTAATATATGCCCTAAAACAGAATTTTCAGAAATCGAAGCCCAAAAATTCGTTAATCAGGAGAATACCTAGCATATAATCAAAACTAATCTACCCAGAGTTCTTATTTCAAAAGAGATTTGACCAAAAACCAATCACAAATGAAAAAGATAGAAAAATCTCATCACGTTTTGAAGAAAATAGAGAAAACCTGTGAAAAACGAGATTTTGATCAATAAAACTTACTTGGATTTGAAGAACTTGAGTTAGGAAAGCTCCAAGGTGTAAGAATTCTAGAGAGAGAAGCTCTAGAGACTTGAGAACAAAAGATTAAGGTAAAAGAAATCAAAACCCTTTCGTTCTTATTAAAACCCTAGCCGTGATCCGGATCGGATCGAGATTTCGATCCGGATTGGCTAGCCGCAGGAAGAAGCCTGCGTTCGGGATCCGGATCACTTATCCCGATCCGGATCAGCTGCAACTTTTTCTTCAGAAAAATTTAGAAAAAATCCATAAAATCCAGAAAAAGTATGTAAGCATTTTAGCACATCAACTTTAAACAAAAATCATCGTTTCATGTCAAGAGAAATAAATTATGTTAAATCTATCAATAACATTCAAATAATGACATGACAATTTATAGAAATTAAAACTTTTAAAGTTGATCAAGTTCAAACACATCCATCATGATCTTATGAGTACGGCGTTTATCAAATCATTAAAATGGTAAAGAAAATGAATTACCAAGATCAATAGATGTTTGAAATTCCAAATAAATTATATAATATATCTAGTCAATCTGTTGAAGAGAGTGGCTCTTTGAGCATCTTTCATTAAAAAACCCACCTTATACCAGCCTTGAAATTTGACGGAGTCAAGTATTTCAATCATGCATTTTATTTAATCAAAAATTACAAACCCATGCTTGGTATACATGTGGTAGCTGCACACAGTACTCGGACGACCGAGGTGGTAGCTCTTTCCTCCATGTGGTGGTAGTTTTCACACTCCTCATTGGGATGTAACTCTTTCCACATCTTTTGAGCATTTTACTTTTCTTTGACTCCCCCTCAATTGGCTATCAATTAATTTAAGATATAAAGTATTCAACCAAGAATTGATCTCGAATTCATACTCAACTAAATAGTCAAATAAGATAAAAACAATACCAAGAGATCATTGAGAGAGAAATTGACTTTGATCAATTAAAAATGGTTTAATTTAAATAAATGATCAATGCATCAACTGAATTATTATGATATCCAAAGCATAATAAATTTCTAATTATATGAAAGGATGCAAGTAAAGTCAATAATACACATGCTCAATTAATGTACTATGTATAAACATAGATAAAGAACTAAAACACAAAAACAAAACCTAACCTAAGCAAAAGTTTCAAAAAGAAGTTTATTTCAAGGAAAGCATTCCAATTGCTTTACGCAAATGAATAAAACATTTTTGATCCAAAGGTTTTGTTAAAATGTCAGCTAATTGATCTTCAGTTGAAATATATGAAAGTTGAAGAGTATTTGATTCAACTAGCTCTCTAAGAAAATGATATCTAAGTTCAATGTGTTTTGTTCTAGAGTGCAACACAGGGTTTTTGGAAATGTTTATAGCACTAGTATTGTCACAAAGAATTGTTACCGAAGATGCTGAAATCCGGAAGTCGCTCAACACACTTTTCATCCAAATGAGTTGGGTTGAACAACTACCCGCTGAAATGTATTCCGCTTCGGCAGTCGAGAGTGCTATGCAATTCTGCTTTTTACTGTGCCATGCAACAAGGCAATGGCCAAGATAGAAGCATGCACCACTCGTGCTTTTCCGATCATCCACTGATCCTGCCCAATCGGCATCTGAGTATCCAACAATATCCAAACTAGTTCCCATAGGATACCAAATTCCGAAATTAATTGATCCTTTGATGTACCGGATGATCCTTTTCACCGCTTTCAGGTGAACCTACTTTGGTGCTGATTGATATCTCGCGCAAATCCCAACACTAAAGGATATATCCGGGCGACTAGCCGTGAGGTAAAGTAGACTTCCAATCATACTTCGATACAGTTTCTCGTCTACATTCTCACTATGTGATTCACTTCCAAGTCCCTTGTGGCTAGTTCCCATTGGAGTCGGAAAATCCTTCGAATTTTCTAAGTCAAACTTTTTAACCAACTCCATTGCATACTTGGATTGACACAAGTGAATACCTTCATCATTTTGTTTAATTTGCAATCCAAGAAAATAAGTCAATTCGCCCATCATGGACATCTCAAATTCTCTTTCCATGGTCTCCGCGAATTTAGAAGCATCATTATCTCTTGTTGCGCCAAATACGATGTCATCGACATAGATTTGTGCTACAATGAAATTGTTTTGATAATGCTTCACAAAGTGAGTCCTGTCAGCTCCCCCTCGAGTATAGCCCTTCTCCAAAAGGTGCTTTGTCAACCTTTCGTACCATGCTCGCGGTGCTTGTTTCAGACCGTAAAGAGCCTTTTTCAAACGAAAAACATGGTTAGGTTGTTTATGGTCTACAAAACCTTTCGGTTGAGCCACATAAACTTCCTCATTTAAAAACCCATTTAGAAACGCGCTCTTAACGTCCATTTGAAATAATTTGATTTTAAAATGACAAGCAATAGCAAATAGTATACGAATGGACTCGAGTCTAGCTACAGTGGCGAAAGTTTCATCAAAGTCTATACCTTCTACTTGAGAGTAGCCTTGAGCAACTAATCGTGCCTTGTTCCTGATGATAGTACCATCCTCATTTTTCTTATTCTTGAAAATCCATTTGGTACCTATCACATTGTGTTGCTTTGGAGGCTTCGTTAATTCCCAGACTTTGTTTCGCTCAAATTGATGGAGCTCTTCCTGCATTGCTTTAATCTAGTAGTCATCCTGAAGAGCTTCATCTATATTCTTTGGTTAGATTAAAGATACGTAGCAAGCGAATCCACAAACCAACTGCCTCCGAGTTCTAACTCCTTCTTGTGGGTCTCCAATGATGTTTGATTCAGGATGATCCTTGGAGATGCGTAAAGTTTGAGGTAACGGAGTATCGGAGGTACATGAGACGATTCCTGCACATCAGATAAACTTGAAGAACCATTAGATGCATCATTAATATTGGAAGTATTATCATGAGAAGATGCAATGGCAGGTGTATCGTCATCCAGAGAGATATCGAGGGTAGATTTTTCAGGTGCAAAGTGAAAAGCTTCATCTACTTTAACATTTATCGATTCTACGATCGTCTTAGATTCCAAGTTAAATACCCGATATGCTCTACTATTTGTAGAATACCCCAAGAAAATTCCTTCGTCACTTCGAGAGTCAAACTTTCCAAGATTTTCATGGTCACGTAAAATGTAACACCGACTCCCGAAGATGCGAAAATATTTGATGTTGGGTTTTCTACCACACCATAGTTCATATGGTGTATTTAACGTTCCCGGGCGCAAATAAACTCGATTAATTACATAGATTGCAGTGTTCACAGCTTCAGCCCAAAAATGTAGCGGTAAATTCCGGCTGTGAAGCATAACACGTGCCATCTCTTGAACAACCCTGTTTTTGCGCTCGACAACACCATTCTGTTGAGGTGTATAGGGTGCTGAGAATTCATGCTTAATACCGTTTGAAGTGCAAAAGTCAATGAATTTGGAGTTAACGAATTCTCCACCTCTATCACTTCTAACACGAATGATCTTTTCATTCTTTTCAATCATAATACGATGGCAAATCTCGTGAAAAGAATCAAAAGTATCAGCTTTCTCTTTTAAAAATGCTACCCAAGAATACCGAGAGAAATCATCAACCAATAAGAAAATATACCATTTACCTCCCAAAGACGGTTGACGAGTTGGCCCCATTAAATCCATGTGTAAAAGTTCCAAAGGCCGTTTTGTACCAACGTGGTTCAAGTTCTTGTGTGCAGTCCTGACTGTTTTCCCTTTTGACAACCGCCGCACACAATGTTTTGTTCAAATGAAAGTTTAGGAACCCCCTTGACCACATCTTTGTTTGAAATTCTAGCAAGTTCCTTAAAACTTATGTGACCTAGCCTTTCATGCCAAAGTGTTTCATTATTCAAAGAGGCTAAGTTACAATTTTCAGAAGTTTTACTAGGAACAACATAACAATTGTTTTCAGATCTAACCCCCTTTAAAAAGAATACATGGTCCTTATCAGTTACAACACATTCAACAGATGAAAAGTTAACTGAAAAACCATTGTCACAAAGTTGACTTATGCTAATGAGGTTAGTCTTAAGGCCTTCTACATATAACACATTATTTAGAACCGGGCCATCTGGAATAGCTACCGTTCCTTTTCCAACAATTTTGGAAGATCGACCGTCTCCGAAAAACAACGAGTCCTCCGGAGTTTTTCTCAAAGTTTTGAAAGCTATTTTTGTCACCGGTCATATGACGGGAACACCCGCTATCCAGATACCAAGACGAACTATCATATGCATGCAAGGAAACATTGGTAACAAGACAAGGGTAAATTTCACCTTTGCGCACCCAAACCTTTTTGGAATGCGTCGGTAATGGTCGTGAGGTTATTCTCCTAGGTGAAGGCGTCTTGTCAGATCGATTGCTGCTCCTTGATGATGTCGTCTTGCGCGGTGAACTACCAAGGCTCTTTTCATTTGAAAAGTTTTGCTTTGATTTCCGGGGAGGCGCCCTTTTGGTAGTCGTTGTAAGAAGTGCTTGAGTTGAGCTTTTAGCTCCCATCTTGCAATTTCTCCTTATGTGCCCTAAAATACCACAACGAAAACATACCTTAGTACTTGACGATCCCGAGGAGGATGAAGTAGGCTTGTTGTCGTTGCTTGTCGTTAGTTCCGGTGTCGGAGGAGGAGATACCGACTGGGGCACGAAAACTGTCCCAACCGAACTAAAATCGTCTTTAGTTCGATTGTATCCGAGGCCGAACTTGTTTGTTTGACCAAGACCAAGAAGTTTATCCAACTTACTCCTTCCAGAAGAAAATTGCTGTAAGTCATCCTTGAGTTGGAAAATGGTCTCTGTCATCTCCAATTTTTCCTGTCGGGCCTCGCCGTAGAGCTTCAAGAAGTAATTTGCTTTGTTCACCATATCTATATAATTCTTCTCGAGTTGCTCATTGGACTCTTGAAGGGAAACATTTGATTTTATCAAATTATCCCTTTCCACTTCAAGATCGGTCGAGAGAGAAGTTACCCTTTTTACTTCTTCTTCGAGATCCTGCAATCTCCCTTTCAACCCCTTGTTTTGCTTAGCCGGTTTCTTTGAATCCCGTAAAAGTCTGTGGTAGGCTAAAACAAAATCTTCACCTTCCGAATCATCCGATTCATTGTCCGTTGCATTCTTTTCAACAGTGGAGTTGGACAATGACTCGGATGTACTTGCCATTAAGCACATGAATGGTGAAGATGTGGACGCGTGGAATGCCGTTGCGCTTTCTTCTTCATCACTTGAGGATGACTCATTTGACGTTGAGTTGTCATCCCAAGTGACGACTTGCATCGCCTTCTTCTTCGACGGATTCTTAGTTGGACACTTCGTTGAGATATGGCCATATCCTCGGCACTTGAAGCATTAGACTTGTCCCTCTGAACTTTTCTTATCCTTTGAAAAGTTCTCTTGCTTTCTTGACTTGTAACTTGAAGTACCCTTGCCTTTCTTCGACTTTCCGAAGGATGGAGATTTACTTGAATTACCCCTTCGAAAGTTGCGGCGAAACTTCCTTGTCAAGAGAGCGAGTTGCTTCTCAAAGTCCTCCATAGAAAGGTTCTCGTCATCGTCTGAGGAGGATGTATCCGCGTCTTCTTCCTTAGTTGTTTTCAACGCATAACCTGAAGACTTAGAAGAGGATGCTTTTCCCGAAGAATAGTTAGTAGTAAATGTCATTTCATATGTTTGTAATGAACCAACTAATTCTTCTACACGCATTTCGTCCGGGTGTTTAATAGTTTCAATGGCTGTAACCTTTGGGCGAAATCGTTCAGGAAGAGTTCTTAAGATCTTTCTTACAACCTTAAATTCTGGAATCTTCTCTCCCAGGTTAGCACATGAGTTTACGATGTCTTGCAATCGTGTATAGTAGTCCGTGAAAGATTCATTTTCTACCATAAAAATGGAGTCAAATCTGCTCATAAGCATTTGCAGCTTTTGAATCTTCACGAGGTTAGTTCCCTCATGTGTAACCTGAAGAACATCCCAGATTTCTTTCGCAGTCTCACATGCCGAGACGCGAGAGAATTCAGTTTGAGATAAGGCATTAAAAATAGCATTAATTCCCTTGCCATTGTAAGAAGATGAATCTAACTCTTCATTGGTCCATTTCGACCTAGGTTTGATGGTGCGAACATCACCAATAAATTCAGTTGGATTAGACCATCCTAATTCAATTGATTGCCACACCCGTTCATCGATGGAAATTAAAAAGGCTTTCATCCGTACTTTCCAGTACGCATAATTTGTTCCATCGAAGAATGGGGGTCTGTTGATGTTTCCACCTTCAACCATTGTTTACAACCCTATTCCCGCTCTGATACCACTTGTTGGGTTATATGTAATAAGGATCTAAATAGGCAAAAAAAAACCTAGAGGGGGGTGAATAGGTGTAAACAATAAACACTCAAAAAATCATTGCGCAATAAAACCCAATGCGGAAATAAAAATGAACACGCAAGATTTTTACGTGGAAAAACTCCAAGCCGGAGTAAAAAACCACGGGACCGATAACACGGTGAAATCCACTAGAATTAAAACACGTACAAGGTGATTTAACGTACTCACAGACGACTCAACCTTTTACCATACGCTCCTAGTTGATCTTCTCCGCTCGTTCCGCAACGCGTCTCGAATCCACGATCTGCGTCCAACGCCGAATCCACGGCGTCCAACGTCGAGTCCACGACGTCCGACCGAATCCACGGTCTTCACCCAGTAGCACGCTTCGAATCCACGAACGTACCTCGCTCCGAATCCACGAGAGCGGTTGAACCTTGAATCCACAAGGACACGCGAATCCACGCACCGATTTTTGAGGAAATCGTTGTTTTTGGGTGGTGATGATCCGCCGAATACTTAGATTAGAAATAGATCGGAAATACCATCTAAGTAATCATTGATTTGATTCTACTCAAAATCTGAGTATGAAAACCTAGAATCAAATCAATCAACTATAGATGAAGAAACATAGAATTAAATCTAGTATTTCCTTTCTTCTCTATATGTGGATCTTAGGCCGTATAAGATGATATTTGATAATGACGGCTATTTTCCTTAACCATAGAAAAAGAATCATAGGGTCTATTTATAGGTTAGAACCCTAGGAAGGAGATAAGAATAAAAAACCTACCATTTCTGGAAATTTTACGGACGGCGATCCGGATCGGATTTCGGCGATCCGGATTGCAGTAGCAAGAAAGACGGTTTCCAGAAAAACGATAGTTCGGGATCCGGATCGAAATGGCTGATCCGGATCGTTCATACAGTTTCACCAAACATCAACGTTCGGGATCCGGATTGCAAATCCTGATCCGGATCGTGCAAGTAAAAAGGTAAAACTAGTGTTCGGGATCCGGATCATGAGATGCTGCGATCCGGATTGAACCAGTGTATGAACGAACACCCTTCGGGATCCGGATTGGAATGTCTGATCCGGATCCTGAACATGTCCCATGTCCAGTTTTTGATTTTTATGCAATGAAAAATTCTTCCAGGTGTTTCTACACTACAAGAAGTATTCGGATCACCAAAAATCTTTAATTAAACATACCTGATCCTTTTGAATTCTTCTTTCTTGAGATTGAGTTAAAAGATCCAACCTTCTTCACCTTCAATCTTCAAGACTTGAACCTTTCACGAAATTACGCCAACTCAAATTCCGTAACAGCCCTAACCTTTAGGACACGGCAACTTGGCTCTCGCAACAAAGCGATCTCCAGCGTTTCATGAGTCGGTCTCTCACTGGACCTCATCAACTATACTTTGCCAGCAAACCAGCTGACACAAGCTTACGGCATCTTTCACGGAAGGTGCAGGGTGCGCCGGCAAAGGTTCGGCAGCCACCTGCCACACTCTCTACTATTGCCTCTTAGCTTGATCTATTTCCCATTTTCTTGAGACAATGACACTCGCCCATCTAGGCGTCGTAATCCGCTTCCCTGCCGGCGGGAAACCTCCGCTTATCGGCAAGAAGCATCGGTCTGCTGCTGGACCACATCAACAAGAGCGGTCACCTGACCTCGCAGCTCGTATACCTTGTTTGACCCCGAGCCCTCCCGTGACTCGAGTCAAAACAGGTGCGTCTCCCTATGTGGTGTCATCGCCAACATGCACACCACAACGAAACAACTAACCCAAACTTAGCCATCTGAGCAACGCGCAGCCCTTATACCGACAAAAGGCTCGTCGACTCAATCGTGCGAAACTATAGGAGGGTACTCCTTTTCATTTCCAACATTACGTTGTCGGCCGCCAACGTAATATCCGAAAGTTAAAGCTCGTCGCCCTCGATCAGTCCCAACATCCTTTGTGGGAACAAATAACAACCAATCAATTACTTTCGCCCAAAAATTCACGCACTCTCTCTAGCTAATCCCTAGGGTCTCTCTAAGGTTGCTAACCACCTAGGACTGTTCCTAGGCTCTGATACCACTCTTATCTGTCACGCCCCAAGCCCGCCAATTGGGTCGGTTCGGGCACGCCAACAGACCCGCCAATCGGGCACGGCCTCTCTCAACCCGAAAGGAACGGTAACATCCATCTCGAATCAAAACAATGTGTATGATGAGATATAATATCAGAGTAAGATCACTACTAATTTAAAACTTTCACTCAATAAACAAATAGTTTAAGCCGATATGAAAGCATGATAAGAATGAACCATAATAAACTTTATTACATTTTACATCTTGAACTTGCCAATAAAATTATTACAATTCTTTTACATCATTTCCTCACCATACAAGGTTCACTCAAGAAATATAAAAATGGGATACCTCTGCTAGACCCTCTAGGTCTCTATGCAGCTGGGCCCTTGCCCCTGTCGTATATCTCGCCGTCTGCCTCTGAACCGTCGCGATCGCTGCATCCATACCTGAACCTGTGGGGGGGTGCACCCAAGGGGTGTGAGAACTCCTGACAGAGTTCCCAGTGGGTTCAACCACCGAGAAAAAGTGTCCTACACCACTTGGTCCAATGGAAGCAATAATAATAGTGCTAGGAAGCTAAAATCCTCGATATCAAATGCAGCTATGCAAAACAATATATCACTGTCTGTATATAATCATCGACCCAGCACTACTCTGTCTAGTCATACTAGGCTACTAAGCACCAACTCGGCCGCTATGCCGCTGTACACAGGGTTAAACTAACCCGGCCACCTTGGCCACTCTAATTTCTCTTTATTCTTTAAGTTCTGGTGCTTTAGTTCAAGTTAACCCTCAGAAACTCTTATCCAACGGGCCCGAGCCCGGTAGTCCTACTACCATCAGATAAGATTCCAAGGTTGCCGATAACACCCGCGAGTGTTACCCCGTCCTACGAAGTAAATGTGTTCTTCGGGCCACCAGCTATCGGAGAGGGGGCTGCCCTTTACGTCCGATCCAGGTGCGCCCGGGGAGAGGGCAAGCCCTTTACGTCCCACAGAACCACATTTCAACCTTCGAAGGACGCCCGTTTTATTATCTTTTCTTATCTTTCATTTCTTTTCCTCTGGGCACTCAGCCCTTTTCTGCACTTTATGCATTTGTCTTTACTCTTACTTTTAAGCACTTGCTTTTCTTTTCTTTCTCACTCGAGCCTTCCGCTCACATTGCCACTGGCAATTACTATCACTCTTTCCTTTGAGCATTTAGCTATTTGCTTTCACTTTAAGCCTTCCGAAAGTACCTCGTCCGACGGGTCACTGCCCAGGGAGTCCTGCTCCACTTGACGAGTCTCAAATTCGAAGGCGCCATTTACATTCTCTTTATGCTCTTAGCCACTTTTAGCTTGCTTTTAACTTGAAACCTTTCGAAAGTACCTCGTCCGACGGGCCACTGCCCATGGAGTCCTGCTCCGCTTGACGAGTCTCAAATTCGAAGGTGCCATTTACATTTTCTTTATCTTTAAGCAATTTGCTTGTCTTGCTTATTAACCAAGTTTTAGCTCTATCTTGAGCGATTTGCTTGTCTTGCTTATTAACCAAGTTTTTCATCCCTTACCCTAGGTCTTGCCTCACGGGTAACTAGAGAGTCTCCTGGACTCTTTAAACATTTCTCTTTCATTTTATTTAACTTCCAATTGAGGTTGAAGTTATTGTCCGTTTGCCCAGACACCCTATGACTCTCTAGGGTTATATTTGTTTGATTCTTTAACTTTGGGATCCTGCCCCACTTTCCTGATTCCTCACTGAATCCTAGAGTTAACTCAACTCTATTTTCCCGTTTCCCTTTTAACTTAGAGTTACACTGACTCTAATTTCCTGATCCACTTTTATCTTAGAGTTACACTGACTCTAATTTCTGTCTGTGAGTTTAACTCCTCTAGATCACCTTAGGTTCTCTTTACCTAAGTTCGATGTCATACTCATCCTAGAGTCCTTGACTCTATGTTGATCACTCTATCCAGTGTCCTTAGGTTATTACCTAAGACAATGCCACTCATCCAACCCTAGGATAATCTCCTAAGTTTTGATGTCACTCAGTGAACCCTGAAACTAGGTTTTCTCCTAGTCTTACTACCAACATGTTCCCTTTCCTTATGTCACATGATTCCTAGGGTTATACCCTAACATGATCACAATCATAAAGGCTAATCACATTCATGCATGCAATTATTTTCACATCCATCATAAAAATAATATTTATCCTCTAGGCATGCAAATCTATCCTCTATCTTTGGCAACCAACAGTTGCACTTTTCATCTGTGTCCTTTTACACATGCACATTTATCATCTATCCCTGGCAACCAACAGTTGCACTTTTTCATCTGAATCCATCTACACAGGCAATCATAATCATAATTACCTAACGCCTCTAAAAGGCTACTATCATGCTTCGAATTGAAAAGCAAAGGAGCAAGGGGAGAGATCACCCAATTTCGACAGAATTCCCCACCTTGTGGTGTATCCGAAATTCCTTTCATGTCTCCGCACTTGCACTATTCTTCCAATTGCTTGTAGACACTTGCAATTGGCTTCCACGCGGCTCCACTTGGTACCTCGAGCTTGCACGCAAAACGGAGCATGCTTCTATTAAGGCTGCGCGCAAAACGGTGCGCGACTTCTCTAGCCCTGTACGCAAAACGGTGCACACTATTAGTGACGGCACGCTAAACGGTGCGCGACAACACAACCTGCATGCAAAACGGAGCACGTACCCCGTATTAGCATGCAAAACGGTGCACGCTCCACTGTAGGGTTGCACGCAAAACGATGCACCTTCATCCAGTCCTGTATGCAAAACGAGATGCATGATTAGAACCTGCACGCAAAACGGTGCGCGATAACGCGAACTGCACGCGAAACAGTGCACGTACCTCGAAACTGCACGCAAAACGGTGCACATCTGACTGTAGGGTTGCACGCAAAACGGTGCACATTTTACGAGTTCGCGTCCAAAACTGCGCATATTTTCTGTACCCGCGCGCAAAACGGAGCACGGTGCCAGAACCCGTGCGCAAAACGGAACCCGCACGCAAAACGGTACACATCGTCGGGGTCCGCACGCAAAACGGTGCAGCAAAATACGATCCCTAACACAGATGAGAGCGAGGGGTTTAAACCAAGGTCAACAAAACTTCCCCCAATACTGTGCAAGAATACCGTAAAATAAAAATACGGGACTTACCCGACCGCGCCGCCGCCGCCAAATCGCTTCCATCGGAAGCCTCGCGCGCTCCACGAGGCCCGCGACGCAAAACGCCACCTCCCACAACCTCCTCCCTCACTCTCCCTCACTCTCGGTTGGAGAAGGAAAAGAAAGAAGGGGAGAAAATGGCTTGCGGGGAGGAAGAAGAAGAAGAAAAGGAGGGAGAGAGGGAAGGGTGGTCCACGGACCACCGGTCTACGGTGCACCCGCCGGTCCACCGCACCCATGCGGGTGCTCCTGGTCCAGGGAACGAAGCAGCGGCCACGTGGCCACTCCCCTGCGCGCCACGCGGCCGCGCAGCCTGCGCACAGGCGCGTGACACGCGCCCGTGACACGGGCGCGCGCCCTCACGCGCCCGGGGCCGCCAGTGGGGGCCCGCCACGTGGCGGCCCCCCGCGTGCCCCCGCGCAGGCGGGTGCGCTTCCCAGCGCGCCCGCGACGCCTCCTGACACGCGGTCGCCCTCGAGATGCGCGCCAATGCTGCCTCCTCGGGATCCGCACCGCGCATGCCTCGGAACTCGTGCCCGTGATGCCTCAGTTTGCGTGCCGCGTCGTCTCGAAAAGCGCGCACGCCTACCGGGCTCCAAATTAAACAAATAAATAGTCCATTCTTAGCGATTTCGCGTGCTGAGTCCAAAAACGATGTCCATTTCTCCAAATTCTCGTCCAAACATTTGTCGAATGCCCCCGGATAGCCCACTGATCCGGTTTTCCGCACCGGGTCCAATTCTGAAACCCGATTTGCCGAATTTCAACTCTAAAATTCCCCGGAGACGCCCAGAGAGGCAATCTTCAATCCAAACTCCGCCCGGGGGCCAAATTTGACATCCACGACACGCGAAATCACTTCTGAACACTCGACGGGTCCTCCAGTGACCCACGTGATCTCTTTTTAAGCCCGGTTTCCAACGCTTGCGCCCAAGTTGCACCACAATTCCATTTCTTGGGCCCAACACGCGTCCAATCACGGCCAAGGCCACCGAAAGCTGCCGAACAACCAGCAAACCCTACGCTGGGAATTCCGGGACCCTTTTTGATTTGCCAAAAGTCCCACGAAATTTGAATTCGCTGGCGGAGCCCGTTCTCTCAATCCGGGTGTCCGATCAACGCGAAACTCTTACTGTGGCCTTAAAACATATTTACGGAGCTCCCGTAATTTTCTCGGAATTTTCTGAGACTGTAAATTTTCCACTTACAATCTGGCCCACTTCCTCACATAAGATTCTAGATATCTTATTTTAATCCCGATTTGGGCCCAATTCATTTCCAGGTCATTCTTCACCTCAATAAACAATACTATTTCATACTATTTTTATTTCCATTTATTTATATTCCAAATTCCGGTTCACTACAATGGCAATGTCCAGAATAAGGATATAAATACTGGAAGCAACTAAGATCAATCATGCAAGGCAATAGGTACTGATAAAGATCATATTTATCAGGCATAGCAGTATAAACTGATCAAAAGGAAAGACAGGCTCAAAGTAATAACTAGGCAACACTAACAGGGGCCCAACCAATACTGTACCCCAGAGGGCCAAAATGATAAAGCCCGGACCGAAGATAAACCCACCTGACAAATCGCAGGCGATTAGACCGAATCAACAGACCGCTCGGAAACCAGATGCAAACCGAATAGACCTGAATCAAACATATTGATCAGGGATCAACTCTAGCTTTAACTTATTCCATGTCAACTTATACCTTTTAATTACTTAACATTAGTATTTAACGACAACACCTAGACCAACATAATCTTTCTCGTTTATTCTTTGGTAAAATTACCAAATTGCCCTTCCGAAAATTTCCTTTTGAATTTCCAGAAACACTCAGGCTTAATTTTGCCGCTGGCTTATCCAGATTCTACTGGGACTCAACAGTCGACTGGTGAAACCGCCGCAATTTCTCAAATTGCGCGATTGCCACCCGGATACCGTAAAATCGACGATTTTGCCGATTCTCGGACTGTTATCCGATTTTCGCTCAACGGGAGCCATTGGATTCCTAACGAAAAGCTTAGGAATCATTTACACATTATATTAAATAGTACACGCTGTCACTTTTGCATTTAGACCCCTAGGGTTTCCAGAAATCGCATTTCAGTGTCATTTGAGCACGGTTTTCGCTCTTTCTTTCAACTGGAAACTCATTCTCACGATTTGTAACTTCCAGCAGGTGACTTTTATCTTGCTGAACACCGTGCTCACACATTTGCGGCAGCACGCAACCCAAGGAAAACTTCGGGCCATAAAAGAGCTTGCTAACATAGTCATTTTGCATTTTTGTTTCTCCGGATCATCGAAACCTAAATCTAACGCGAGCATCGCGTCCAGTGACCCCAAATTAGTCAAGAACTCACTGTCGCGGCTTTGCAAACAGCCCAGAGCAGACCTAGGGCCATAACACTCTATTTAGAGCTTGTTTAAATAGATCTTTTAATCTAACAGTGCAAACTGGAAATAATTTGGAGCATCAGTCTCCTGGGAACTCAAGAATACCCAGGCTCACCTTTGGGCAGTCCAAAACCTCCTGGATCAAAGAGATCCATGACCTAGCTCTCTAACATTAAACAGCAGTCCACACAGATCTTGTTTGATCTGAAGTGAGCATCAAGCTCAGGGGGTTATTTGGAGCATCTTTCATATTTAACTCGAAGCCTAATACCAAAGTTTTCTTCTCTGTGGCATTTCCACAAACACTTGGAGTGCACAATATCACACAACACACACAAGCCATTCCCAAAGTTCATTCTCTGCAATTACTGAACCAATTTCCACAAAACTTGAAGGGAAATACTCTAATTAGCTTCCTCTACATTTTCTGCAAACCTGGGCCAAGATTGCATGGATGAAATGGCCGGAGTTATTGAAGAAGATGAAGTCCTTTACTTTGAAATTCGTGACCATCCATCCATAGCATCTGGGACCAAACCAAAATCACCAACAGGTGCTAAAACCCTCAGTAAACCTTCCTGTGCCAGTGGCCGGCAGCAGAACACGCCGGCGGCGCGGCGGAGCCAAAAGCTCGGTTTGGAGCTTTCACCTCTAATGGTGGATTTCACCAGAGACAACATGGAGCCTCCCAACATGGATGGAAAGTCTCTAACCCATCTCAGGAAACTTCCTGACCATCTCATCCCGGCCGGAGATGGCCGGAGCGCCGGCGGCCGCATTTGGTTCACTCCTCGGGTCATCCATGGCATCGTGACTTTCATGATGCATGGAAGCCATGCAACAGCATGGTTGCACTCTCCTTGGTCCCAGCAACATCTCTAGGCATGTGGCCGGCGGCGGGGAAGCGCGCCGGCGCCGGAGCAAGAAGCTCGGCCAACATGCACAAAAACCCGAAACTAGGGCATCGAATTTCTTCCAAAATACTCAACCAAAATTTCTCAAACTTTGCAGAAATAATCTAAGGGTCCTACAGTCCCTACCTACCAAGTTTTAGCCATTTTGGTCCATCGATTGCGGAGTTTTTTCGAGGCGGAGCTTCTTTAGGTTTCCGGCGAGAATTTTCTCCCGCCGGCCAACCAACGTGCATGGGGGCTCGGGGCTTGGCAGGGACCATCCTAGGAACCTATCTAAGCTACTACTATAGGTCTCGGGCTCAAACATCCATGGTTTGGGAAAACTCACCTTGCCGGATTCGGGGAAGATAGGAAGAAGCCGGGTTCCTTCTTCTTCTTCTTCGCGCGACTCGGCCAACTCCAGCAGAGTCCAAAGTCACCAGAGAAATCCTCAGAGCACTCCAACTCCACCTTGGAAGAGTTTGGTTCAAGCTTCCTTGTTCTCTCTCTCTCTCTATCTCGGGTTTGGTCTCTCATGGGTTTGTGTCCTCGGCCTCCCCAGCAACCCAGGCATCATGTGGAGGATGTAGAGGAGATGTTGATGCCTCGTATCCTTCCCACAGACCCCTCGTGAACTAGCCATAAAGGAGATCAAAGGTCACTTGCAATAAATGCTAGATTTTGCAAAAATCCCTTAAACTAGGTTCACACTTAACCTAAAACCCTAGCAGGCTATTTGTAGGTCACAAATGTACCCAGAACCCTAACCTATAAGTCCCTTAAATTTTGGTACATAAAATATTAGGTATTTTTCCAAAAATACTTGCTTTCTCGGTGTTTTTTTCACGCTTTTCGAGAAAATCCGTTCGTCAATTCGCGAAACGGACTTCGCCACGACGTCCGGCTCGTCGAGACCTGTCAAGTAGCGTATTCGTTTGTTTAGTTTGGTGCTCGGATAAATTCTCAGGCCATTTAATACTGTATTTTGCGGTACAGCACACGCACTTCGATGTACACGGGTCGCCAAACGCGAAATCCGTCAGTGCCATTGCGCTCAGAACGTCGAATTTAGTTAGGTTTGACTACTCATACCCCTATAATCAGAGTCCAGACAACAAAACGGCCGATGATGGTCGAAAGGGGAATTAAAATCAGGGGTTTACTATTCACTTACTATTCACTTAAGTTGTGGGGTCCGCCCACTTCTTTATTGACTTCTGGAAGATCCGACCGTCAGATCGTCGACATATGTATATCAATTTTTCATGTTTCGACGAGACGATCACAATGGTGATCTCGGATTTTCGAGATCAGGCTCCGATCAAAAGTCAGTATTTTAGGGCCACTATTGTCCTATTAATTATCCATTTTTTTTCATTTAAATAATCCAGAAAATTATTTAAACTTATATTTTAGATTTTAAAAATTACGGTTACTACATTCGGTCGGACGTCGTGGACTCGACGTTGGACGCCGTGGATTCGGCGTTGGACGCAGATCGTGGATTCGAGAAGCGTAGTGGAGCGAGCGGAGAAGATCAACTAGGAGCGTATGGAAAAGGTTGAGTCGTCTGTGAGTACGGTATATCACCTTGTACGTGTTTAATTCTAGTGGATTTCACCGTGTTATCGGTCCCGTGGTTTTTTACTCCGGTTTGGAGTTTTCCACGTAAAAATCTCTGCGTGTTATTTATTTTTTCCGCATTGGGTTTTATATCGAAAAGATTTTTGAGTGTTTATTGTTTACACCTATTCACCCCCCTCTAGGTGTTTTTTCCTCTATTTAGATCCAATTATACATAACCCAACAAGTGGTATCTGTTACGGAATTTGTGTTGGCGTAATTTCGTGAAAGGTTCAAGTCTTGAAGATTGAAGGTGAAGAAGGTTGGATCATTTAACTCAATCTCAAGAAAGAAGAATTCAAAAGGATCAGGTATGTTTAACTAAAGATTTTTGGTGATCAGAATACTTCTTGTAGTGTAGAAACACCTGGAAGATTTTTTTATTGCATAAAAATCAAAAACTGGACATGGGACATGTTCAGGATCCGGATCAGACATTCCAATCCGGATCCCGAAGGGTGTTCGTTCATACACTGGTTCAATCCGGATCGCAGCATCTCATGATCCGGATCCCGAACACTAGTTTTACCTTTTTACTTGCACGATCCGGATCAGGATTTGCAATCCGGATCCCGAACATTGATGTTTGGTGAAACTGTATGAACGATCCGGATCAGCCATTTCGATCCGGATCCCGAACCATCGTTTTTCTGGAAACCGTCTTTCTTGCTACTGCAATCCGGATCGCCGAAATCCGATCCGGATCGCCGTCCGTAAAATTTCCATAAATGGTAGGTTTTTGATTCTTATCTCCTTCCTAGGGTTTCTAACCTATAAATAGACCCTATGATTCATTTTTCTAAGGAAAAGAAGCCGATAAAAAGAAAAATAGCCGTCATATTCAAATATCATCTTATACGGCCTAAGATCCACATATAGAGAAGAAAGGAAACCATTAGATATTACTCTATGTTTCTTCATCTATATTGATTAGTTCGATTCTAGGTTTTCATACTCACATCTTGAGTTGAATCAAACTAATGAATACTTAGATGGTATTTCCTATCTATCTTTGATCTAAGTATTCGGCGGATCATCACCACCCAAAAAACAACGATTTCCCCAAAATCGGCGCGTGGACTCGCGTGTCCTTGTGGATTCAAGGTTCAACCGCTCTCGTGGATTCGGAGCGAGGTACGTTCGTGGATTCGAAGCGTGCTACTAGGTGAAGACCGTGGATTCGGTCGGACGTCGTGGACTCGACGTTGGACGCCGTGGATTCGGCGTTGGACGCAGATCATGGATTCGAGACGCGTTGCGGAACGAGCGGAGAAGATCAACTAGGAGCGTATGGTAAAAGGTTGAGTCGTCTGTGAGTACTTTAAATCACCTTGTAGGTGTGTCAATTCTAGTGGATTTCACCGTGTTATCGGTCCCGTGGTTTTTTACTCCGGTTTGGAGTTTTTCCACGTAAAAATCTTGCGTGTTCATTTTTATTTCCGCATTGGGTTTTATTGCGCAATGATTTTTTGAGTGTTTATTGTTTACACCTATTCACCCCCCTCTAGGTGTTTTTTTCCCCTATTTAGATCTATATTTCATATAACCCAACAAGTGGTATCAGAGCGGGAATAGGGTTGTAAACAATGGTTGAAGGTGGAAACATCAATCGACCCCCTTTCTTTGATGGAACAAATTATGCGTACTGGAAAGTACGGATGAAAGCCTTTTTAATTTCCATCGACGAAAGGGTGTGGCAATCAATTGAATTACGATGGTCTAATCCAACTGAATTTATTGGTGATGTTCGCACCATCAAACCTAGGTCGAAATGGACCAAGGAAGAGTTAGATTCATCTTCTTACAATGGCAAGGGAATTAATGCTATTTTTAATGCCTTATCTCAAACTGAATTCTCTCGCGTCTCGGCATGTGAGACTGCGAATGAAATCTGGGATGTTCTTCAGGTTACACATGAGGGAACTAACCTCGTGAAGATTCAAAAGCTGCAAATGCTTATGAGCAGATTTGACTCCATTTTTATGGCAGAAAATGAATCTTTCACGGACTACTATACACGATTGCAAGATATCGTAAATTCATGTGCTAACCTGGGAGAGAAGATTCCTGAATTTAAAGTTGTAAGAAAGATCTTAAGAACTCTTCCTGAACGATTTCGCCCAAAGGTTACAGCCATTGAAACTATTAAACACCCGGACGAAATACGTGTAGAAGAATTAGTTGGTTCATTACAAACTTATGAAATGACATTTACTACTAACTATTCTTCGGGAAAAGCATCCTCTTCTAAGTCTTCAGGTTATGCGTTGAAAACAACTAAGGAAGAAGGCGCGGATACATCCTCCTCAGACGATGACGAGAACCTTTCTATGGAGGACTTTGAGAAGCAACTCGCTCTCTTGACAAGGAAGTTTCGCCGCAACTTTCGAAGGGGTAATTCAAGTAAATCTCCATTCTTCAGAAAGTCGAAGAAAGGCAAGGGTACTTCAAGTTACAAGTCAAGAAAGCAAGAGAACTTTTCAAAGGATAAGAAAAGTTCAGAGGGACAAGTCCAATGCTTCAAGTGCCGAGGATACGGCCATATCTCAACGGAGTGTCCAACTAAGAATCCGTCGAAGAAGAAAGTGATGCAAGCCGTCACTTGGGATGACAACTCAACGTCAAATGAGTCATCCTCAAGTGATGAAAAAGAAAGCGCAACGGCATTCCACGCGTCCACATCTTCACCCTTCATGTGCTTAATGGCAAGTACATCCGAGTTGTTGTCCAACTCCACTGTTGAAAAGAATGCAACGGACAATGAATCGGATGATTCGGAAGGTGAAGATTTCGCTTTAGCCTACCACAGACTTTTACAGGATTCAAAGAAACCGGCTAAGCAAAATAAGGGGCTGAGAGGGAGATTGCAGGATCTCGAAGAAGAAGTAAAAAGGGTAACTTCTCTCTCGACCGATCTTGAAGTGGAAAGGGATAATTTGATAAAAGCAAATGTTTCCCTTCAAGAGTCCAATGAGCAACTCGAGAAGAATTATATAGATATGGTGAACAAAGCGAATTACTTCTTGAAGCTCTACGGCGAGGCCCGACGGGAAAAATTGGAAATGACAGAGACCATTTTCCAACTCAAGGATGACTTACAGCAATTTTCTTCTGGAAGGAGTAAGTTGGATAAACTTCTTGGTCTTGGTCAAACAAACAAGTTCGGCCTCGGATAAATCGAACTGAAGACAATTTTAGTTCGGTTGGGACAGTATTTGTGCCTCAGTCGGTATCTCCTCCTCCGACACCGGAATTCACGACAACCAACGACAACAAGCCTACTTCACCCTCTTCGGAATCGTCAAGCACAAAGGTATGTTTTCGTTGTAATTTTGCAGGGCACATTGAAAGAAATTGCAAGATTGGAGCTCAAAGATCAAATCAACCACATCTTGCAACTGCTACCAATAAGTTCACTCCCCGGAATTCAAAGAAGGACTTTTCAAAAGAAAAGAACATTGGTAGTACTTCAAACAAGAAGATGACAAAAGAAAAAGATCAATCATACAAGAAGTCTTCATCAAGGAAAATTTCTCAACCATTGCCAACATACTCCAAAACTCAAAAGGTTTGGGTATGCAAAGGTGAAATCCTTCCTTGTCTTTAATCGTTCTACGATTAAATGTTGTGTAGTTTATGTAGACTATTTTTCTTTCTTTTGCCCGACCCGTCAACCATCTTTGGGAGGTAAATGGTATATTTTCTTATTGGTTGATGATTTCTCTCGGTATTCTTGGGTAGCATTTTTAAAAGAGAAAGCTGATACTTTTGATTCTTTTCACGAGATTTGCCATCGTATTATGATTGAAAAGAATGAAAAGATCATTCGTGTTAGAAGTGATAGAGGTGGAGAATTCGTTAACTCTAAATTCATTGACTTTTGCACTTCAAACGGTATTAAGCATGAATTCTCTGCACCCTATACACCTCAGCAGAATGGTGTTGTCGAGCGCAAAAACAGGGTTGTTCAAGAGATGGCACGTGTTATGCTTCACAGCCGGAATTTGCAGGCTCCGTTGTGCGTGCAAACCAAGTAATTGTCACCCGGTGGCGTGCCACCGTTTTTTGCGTGCAACTTGGATAGAAGGCCGCACACGGTTGCGTGCAGGTTTAAATGGCGCGCATTCGTTTGCGTGCGGTTCAAACGTGCACCGTTTTGCGTGCAGGTTTGTGAGACATGCACACGGTTTGGCGTCGGACTCGAGGGATGTGCACCGTTTTTTGCGTGTCAAGCTATAGGAACAAGTGTAAACGCGCGGAGACCAATTGCAGTGATCTACAAGGGCATTGGGGCAATACAAGTTGGGGGATTCTGCCGAATTGGGTGACCTCTCCCCTTGGCTCCTTTGCTTTCGATTTAGGCATTTAGTAGCCTGTAGAGGCGTTAGGTAATTACGATTAAGTCGCATGTGTAGATTACACAGATGACAAGTGCAACTGTTGGTTGCCAAAGAAGAGGATAAACTTGCATGGTAGATAGAACACAGAGGAAAAGTGCAACTGTTGGTTGTCCAAAGAATAAATGATTAATATGCATGCCGTAGAAGTAAATACTATTCTATGAATGAGATGAAATAATTGCATGTATGAAAATGATTTAGCCATTTATGATTATGATCATGTTAGGTCTACCCTAGTAATCATGTGACATCAGACAAGGAACCTGTTGGTAGTAAGACTAGGAGAAAACCTAATTCAGGGTTCACTGAGGACATAAAACTTAGGAGCTTAATCCTCGGATTGGACGAGTGGCATTGTCTTAGGTGGATAACCTAAGACATTTGGATAGATGATCAACATAGAGTCAAAGGACTCTAGGATGAGTATGACATGGACTTACAGTAAAGGGAACCTAAGGTGAACTAGTGATCACATAGGCAAGACTATAGGATGGTATGACATAGACATTAGGTAAAGGAAAACTCTAAGGTAACTAGAGAGTTTTAGCTCACAGACAGAAATTGAGTCAGAGTAACGTCTAAGATAAAAGTGGAACGAAAATTAGAGACAGATTAACCCTCATTAAGTCAAGGCTGGATCAGAGAAATTAGAAGGTCAAGTACCTCTAGTAAAAGTGATCAGGAAATTAGAGTCCTGTAACTCTAAGTTAAATGGAACAGAACAATAGTTAAGTTAACTCTAGATTCATGAGAATCAGGAAAGTGGATAAGATCCCATTAAAGAATTAACAAATATACCCTAGAAGTCATAGGGTCCTGGGCAAATTGACACAACTTTAACTTCAATTTGAGTTAAACAAATGAAAGAGAAATGTTTAAGAGCCAGGTGACTCTCTAGTTACCCGTGATGCAAGACTAGGTAAGGGATAAAAAGTGGTTAATAAGCAAATAAGCAAATTGCTCAAAATAGAGCTAAAAACTTGTTAATAACAAGACAAGCAAATTGCTAAAGAAAGAGAATGGAAAGAAATGCAGATGGTGCATTGTGATGATACTCGTCAGTTTGGGAGCAGACTCCTTGGGCGGTGACCCTTTGGACCGAGATGCTTTTGGAAAACTAAGAAAAGTGAGAAAGATTGCCAGTGGCAATGTGAGCTGCAAGGCTCGAGTGAAAAGAAAAGAAAGCAAGTGCTTAAGAATAAAGACAAGACAAATGCATGAGTGCAAAAGGGCCGAGTGCCAAGAGGAGAAAATAAAAGATACAAAGATAATAAAACGGGCGCGGCCTGCGGGGGTGTAATGTGGTCTCTCGGGACATATAGCGGCCCTTTCTCCGGTGCAGAGACCCGAAGAACACATTCTCCCGGTAGTGCGGTGGTAACACTCGCGGTGTTATCGGTAACCTTAGAACTTGTCTTGTGTATATTGACTCCGTGTCACGCCCCGGGTGTAAACCAGAACCCGGGCCCGTCCACAGATCCGCCGTGCATACGGAATTTTCCGTGTACACGAAGCGCTGATAACCTGCTCAGATATAAAACAAGTAATAAAGGAGCATAAAACAGAGCTAAACTAAAACTAATACAACTCAGACCAAATACTGGAAAGGAAAGTACAGTAAGCTCTCAAAAAATATACAAGTGTCTCTCCCAGCTCACGAAATATATACAACCAGCTGGCCGCAGCCAGACCCAAAATAAAGGAAAAATACAACCGTCTGAGTGTACTGGGGATACAACAAAACTACCAAAAACTCGAGCTCGGGGTAGCAGCTATCTAGTCGGCGATTCCTCTTACCTCGATCCTGGTAGGAAGGCCCCGCAACTCCGGCAGATGACTCTGCAAAACAAAGGGGACAAGAAAAGGGAAAAACAGTGGGGGTCAGTACTACAGTAAAGACAGTAGCCTCCCCTAGTGGGTAAACCTCAACACGAACTCCTACCTGCCCACTAGGTCTACCAGAGGCTAAAGGAATAATTGCGGTAACTAAGAGTATGACTCCTGATAAAGCTACCACTAATATGCCTCTACCTGCCCAGCTAAAGATAGCTAAAAGTATGCATCAGAGAAATCGAAGCCTGCCACATCGGGTATGCCAGCCTACGCATAACACCGGTGTGAATAGGAGTCTCAATGTCTGCCAAATCGGGTATGCCAGCCTACGCATAACACCGGTATGGGACAGGAGTCTCAAGGTCTGCTAAATCGGGGTATGCCAGCCTACGCATAGCACCGATAAGGGGTAGGGTTCTCAATGTCTGCCAAATCGGTATGCCAGCCTACACATAACACCGATATGGGACAGGAGTCCCAGGGTCTCAAAGTCTGCAAATCGCCACTATCCGCTCTATAAGGGAAAGTACCGTCTCCCAAAGGAAGCCCAAACCCTCTCCCCGAAACCCAAGTATCTGACTACACTAACCCAGCCCCTGCTCCAACCCGAGCATAATATCCCCTATGTCTAAGTGACTGAAGAAAGAATGCAACATGGTTTCCTCCTAAGTCATTCCAGCATGATAGTGTAGCAGAAAAAGGTGGCCTATCTAGGTGACCATTCAAGCATGCAAAAGTCATTAACTTGATAAACCTCTTTTTAATTATTCTAACATATGCAACATTAAATGTTTGGACCCTCCGATGTACACGTGGCATGATATACGATACATGATACAATTTAGATGTACAATTAACTAGCAAGTACCCCTTTTTACAACATGCATTCTAACCCACATGCCCAAACCTTTCCTTAATCACACAATATGATATGGCTATAGCATTCATTCCAACTAATTAAATGCATATCTAAACATGGAAACACCATCCATGAACTTGTAGCTTGCTAACAATGCAAGCATTAGCAAAGAACCTTAATATCATGCAAGCATGCTAGATACATTCATATTTAATAACATATAATCGTGGCATTCCAATAGGCCTAGTGACATTCACAAGCAGGAGGTTCTCAACATCACCCACCTCGAGCGCTATTCAAAATTCCCAAAGGCGAAGTCCAAGATCAGTCCAACACACCACCAATCTGTACAAAATACCCCAAAGGAAAAATACATAAGCTTAACATCCACATTTCCCAGAATCTGTCCCCAAACCAGCAGTCCACAATTCACTAATTTTTACCTGCGAATAATGCCCAGAAAATCCAAGAAAAATACTATCGCGATCCTTGCGACGAGCCCGTCGAAACGAGTACCTGCACGCCCAATTTGGAGTTTCCTACGCTGAGATAAAAATCCGACAAGGGGTACACCCCAAACCCAAACTGCACTAAATTCCTGTAACAAGGAACCACAGAGGAAGAAGATTCTCACCCTCGAGTAAAATTCAGAAAATTCTGAGAAAAATCCAGGAGACTCCTTGCGAAGCGTAGATGAAAATTGCCTTTTGAATCGCCTCGTTCCGACGTCCGAGCGAAAAGATATGGCAAGAACACCGCGGTGCTGTCCCAAAAGTCCGCGAAGAAAAAGGGTCAAATGGTTGCTCGGAAAACTCCAATATCAGCACGGAAATCGAGGAACCACAAAACACAGGAGTTGAAGCCCTACCTGTCAAGAGTCCAACGGCGCAAGAATCGGCGAATTCCGAGGTCGGGGTGAGTCGGAGGAGTCCAAACACTGAGAAGGGGTGAAGAGGATCGCCGGAGAACAAGCGTCGCGCCGCGCCGTAAAATGGTGAACCTCGGGATGCGTGCCTCCAAAAATCTTCAAACTTCTCCAAAGGGTTGAGCTCTGAGAGAGGAGGAATCGCCGTGAAGAAAGCCCAGCGAAAATAGAGTCCAAAAAAGCCTACAAGACGAATGGGGGGAGCTATTTATAGGCCCAGCCCACTAAGCATTCGGGCCGGGTTTTCGGGCGCAACTTTCGGGCGCAACTGCGCCCGGAAACCCGGTCGCACCGCCCCTGTCCGACGCGCCCGAAACAACCAGGAGCGGCCACGTCACCCCCAAACAGGGGACAGCGGATCCCGCGGCCCGCCTACCCACGTGGCCCCCCGCAGTCAACGGGGGTAGGTACGGCCGGCCAATCTCGAGGCGACACGTGTCGCACTCGAGTGCGGCCGACCGCCCCCCCCTGGCGCCACTGTGCGCGCACGTGCGCGCACAGTACCGAGGCGCCCTCCCCCGCGCACCCGTGGACCGCGCCCACGTGGACCGACGAATCCGAAGCCGCCACGTGTCATGCGCCCGGTCCACCGCCAACCCGCAATTTCCCGTGAGCCGTGCCGCGTGCGCCCGCCTACCAGGGCACGCCACGCGTCCACCCGCCGCGGTCCATGCACCGCCGCGCATTGCGTGGACCCAGCCGCGTGAGCCGGCCAATAAAAGGGCGCCACGTGGCGCTGGCCGGTCCACGTGTCACCCCCGTGCACCGAAAATCCCCCAAATCTTCCGGAAGCCCGCATTTGGTCATCCGGACTCCAAATTCAACAAGCAAATAGCCGTTTTCAAGCGTTTTTCCGCGCTGAATCCAAATCCAACCTCAGATTGGCCCAAAACCTTTTCAAAAATTCGGCAATCACAGCCGAAGGCCAAATCATCTATCCAAGTCTCACGAGGTCCATCTGTGGCATCCCTTCGATGCACCATGGGCCAGACACCAACACTAGGTTGTTCTACACAGTGGATTCATCGGAAAATCGCAAGGGAAAAACCCAGTACACTACACCCCTCCCCTACAAGAAAAAAGTTTCGTCCTCGAAACAAAATCATACCTCAGATCAGGAGCCTCAAACAAGTGGGGGTGAGCATCCATCATCGCTGACTCCAACTCCCAGGTAGCCTCGCGCTCATCATGACTGCTCCAGAGAACCTTCACATAGGGGATGGCCCGACTGCGCAACTCCCTAACCTCACGCTCCAAGATCCTCAACGGCCGCTCAACATAACTCAGGTCCTCAGCAACCTCCAATGGAGTGAAATCGATAATATGAGACGGGTCATGAACATACCTCCTCAGCGTCGATACATGAAACACATTGTGAACACCTGAAAGCCTGGGAGGAAGCGCAAGCCTGTAGGCAACTGGCCCTAAGCGCTCCAACACCTCAAAAGGTCCAATAAAACGAGGGCTCAGTTTCCCACGAATACCAAATCTCCGAATCCCCTTCGAAGGCGAGACTTTCAGAAAAACATGGTCACCCACCTGAAACTCTAAGTCTCGCCGTCGAGTATCAGCATAACTCCTCTGTCGACTCTGGGCGGTCTCTAGGTGTCGTCGTATCAATCTGACCTTTTCCTCTGCCTCCTAACAGTAGATCAGGAACCCAAAGTCTTCTTCTCACCCACGTCACTCCAATAAAGGGGTGACCGACACTTGCGTCCATACAACGCTTCAAACGGAGCCATCTGAATGCTCGCTTGATAGCTGTTGTTGTACGCAAACTCAACTAATCCCAAGTGTCGGTACCATCCTCCCCAAAGTCCAGAATGCATGCTCTCAACATATCCTCGAGGGTCTGAATAGTGCGCTCTGACTGCCCATCGGTCTGTGGGTGGAATGCTGTACTAAATCGGAGCTTGCGTCCCCAAGGCTGTCTGTAAACTCCTCCAGAAATGCGAGACAAACCTCGGGTCTCTATCTGATACGATGGAAACGGGTACCCCGTGCAATCTAACCACCTCAGCCAAGTACACCTGCGCCAGTCGCTCCATCGGCCAAGTCATCTGAACCGGTAAAAAGTGAGCGGATTTGGTAAGCCTGTCCACGACTACCCAGATAGCATCCGCTCCCGTCTGTGCTCTCGCAACCCAGTGACAAAATCCATCGTAACATGTTCCCATTTCCATTCAGGGGATTGGGAGACTCTGCAACTTGCCAGCAGGTACACGATGCTCAGCCTTTACTTGCTGACAAGTTAAACATTGCGCTACAAATCTCCCAATGTCTCTTTTCATCCCATTCCACCAAAACTGTGCCTTCAGATCCCTATACATCTTAGTCCCACCAGGGTGGATGGTATAAGGTGTATAGTGGGCCTCCCTCAAGATCTGCTCTCGAATCTCTGCATCCATAGGCACGCAAGCTCGGTCCCTGTACCGGAGTACTCCCGCAGCATCAACTGAAAAGTCCCCTAACAAACCAGTCTGCATCTGCTCTCGAATCCTCACCAGGTGGGGGTCCTCACTCTGTCTCTCCCGAATCCTGTCCAACAGAGTGGGCTGCACGACTAGAGACATAAGTCTAGCAGAGACCCCAGGGGACACAACCTCGAGCTCTAACCGCCTCATCTGCTCAAGTAATGGCGCCTGATCGGTGATCATCAAAGATAAACTCTGTACTGCTCTCCTGCTCAGGGCATCAGCAACCACGTTGGCCTTGCCAGGGTGGTATAGAATGTCTACATCATAATCTTTCAACAATTCCAACCATCTACGCTGCCTCAAGTTGAGCTCCTTCTGTGTGAACAGGTATTTCAAGCTCTTGTGGTCGGTGTAAATCTCGCAGTGTTCCCCATACAAGTAGTGGCGCCACAACTTTAGTGCAAAAATCACTGCAGCTAGCTCCAAATCATGGGTAGGGTAATTCTTTTCATAATCCTTCAGTTGCCGAGAGGCGTAAGCGATTACCCTACCCTCCTGCATCAGCACACAACCAAGTCCACTGTGCGATGCATCACTATAAATCACGTATCCTTTCCCCATAACAGGGAGGGAAAGGATAGGAGCCGACATCAACCTGATCTTTAATTCCTCAAAGCTCCTCTGGCAGTCCTCACTCCAAATAAACTTAATCCCTTTTCGCGTCAAACGAGTGAGGGGTGTGGAAAGTTTCGCAAAACCTTCCACAAACCGACGGTAATATCCTGCTAAGCCCATGAAACTACGGACCTCTGATACCGTCGTCGGTCGGGGGCCAATCCCGGACTGCCTCGATCTTCGCCGGGTCTACTGCCACTCCAGCGGCTGAAATCACGTGGCCCAAAAAGGCAACCTCCCGAAGCCAGAAATCACACTTAGATAGCTTGGCATACAACTTTCTCTCTCTCAGAAGTTGTAGCACAATCCTCAGATGCTCCTCGTGCTCCACATCGCTTCGGGAATAAACTAGGATGTCATCAATAAAAACAACAACGAACCGATCCAGGTATGGTCGAAAAAATCCTGTTCATCAAATCCATAAAAGCTGCAGGGGCATTTGTCAGTCCAAAAGGCATGACGGTGAACTCGTAATGCCCGTACCGCGACCTGAATGCCGTCTTTGGGATGTCCTCGGCCTTCACCTTCAATTGGTGGTAACCAGACTGTAAATCAATCTTGGAGAAGACACAAGACCCTTGCAGCTGGTCGAATAAGTCATCAATGCGCGGCAAAGGGTACTTGTTCTTGATGGTCACTTTATTCAGCTCCCGGTAATCTACACACAGTCGAAGTGAACCATCCTTCTTCTTCACAAATAGCACCGGCGCTCCCCAAGGTGATACACTAGGCCTCACAAAACCCTTGTCCATTAAATCCTGGAGTTGCGCCTTTAACTCCCGCAGCTCGGCCGGTGCCATTCGGTAAGGAGCCTTAGAGATTGGCGCAGTTCCTGGAACTACGTCAATCAAAAACTCAACCTCCCTATCCGGCGGCATATGAACTAGCTTCCGGAGGAAAAACATCCGGGTACTCATGGACAATAGGAATATCCGTGAGTCCCGGTGCCGCCGTAGGCTCCTTAACCACCGATGCCAAAAAGGCCACGCATCCACTGCGCATCATCTGCCTCGCACGAGAGGTCGAAACCACAGAGGCAAAGAAAGCACTCTGGCACCCCCTGTAAACGAACACCTCCTGGCCTGGCTCGCTAAAGGTAACAGTCCTCGCGGCGCAATCAATCGTCGCGAAATAGCGAGCCAGCCAATCCATCCCCAGAACAATGTCGTAATCTTGCAGCTCACTAAGGACCATAAGGTCCGCTGGCAAGATCCAGGACTCAATCTGAACAGGGCAAGACCAACAACACTCCTCTACATGCAATGTATGATCAGGAATCTGTACCTCTACTGCATGTGGCAACCGACCTAACACTAGTCCATGAGATGATGCAAATACTCTACTGATAAAAGAATGTGATGCACCGGTATCAAATAAAGTGCGAGCTCTAGTACCAAGAAGTAAAGTGATACCTGCCACCACGTGGTCGGCTGCCGTGGAGTCCCCTACCTGGGCGGCGTAGACTCGCCCGCTCTGAGCTGGTGGTCGGTAATCTGCAGGGTGGGAGGAAGGAGCCCCGCTCGCTGGAGCATAAGGCCGCTGCTGGGGCACTGAAGGAGCTGATGCTGAAGAAGGAGCCTGCGGTGTAGAGAGAGGGCAAGTAGCTCGAATATGGCCGGACTGTCCACACCGATAACAGCGGCCATACCTCTGGTCACAAGTATCCGCCGCGTGCTGTCCCCTACAAAAGACGCACCTGACCGCAGACTGGGACTTGCCTCGACTGCTGCTGCTGCTGTCCTTGCCGCTGTGACCCCTGCTGTCGCGACTGCGACCTCTGCTGCTGCGAGTGCTGCTGCTGTCGCTGGGGCTGCCGCTGCTGCTGCTGCTGCTGCTGTGGGGGTCTCTGGGATCCACCAGACCCTCGCCGCTCCGAACGCCCACGGCCCGTAAACTGCGGCGGTGGTGGTCGGGGCGGCCTCCATGAACTGGCCTGTCCCCCCTCGTCTGGCATTGGCCGCTTCCTCTCAGAACTCTGAGCGGCCAAGCCCCCACGTCTAGCGACGACGTGATCTCCCCTCTCGACCCACTGTGCATGATCCACTGCCTCTGATAAAGTCTGAAGCCTCTGGGCGTGTACCAAGGTATAGACCTCGGGGCGCAAACCTGTCTCAAACAGCTCCACCTGGTGCAGCCCATCCCTGGCAACATAGGGTACGCAGTTGAGCAACTGCGTAAACTCCTGATAATAATCCCATACCGTCCTGTCCCCCTTGCTGGAGATTCTTCAAATCATCCTCAAGCTTTTTCTTCACGCTCGTGGAGAAATAAGTGTCAAGGATCAACCGTCTAAACTCCGACCAGGGTAGCTGTCGGGTGATCTGAAACTCCAAGGGCTCGACCCGACGCCACCAAGCATCTGCATCCCCCTCTAGGCAATGTACAGCCATATGCACTCTGAACCTGTGGTCAATGAAGAAGTCTCTGAACAACTTCTCCATTGCTGCCAGCCATGATCCTATCTCCGATGGGTGAGTACTCCTCCCAGAGAACCTAGGTGGTCCTCGCTTACAGAACTTGGCGAGTTTGTCAGCAAACTCCTCCTCCTCCGCTGGGGTCAACGGCCTGAACTCTCCCTGAGCCCCACTGCTCGACGACGGTGCCGTAGGGACTAATGGAATAGCCGGCGGTACAACTGGTGGTACAGGGGCCTCTACAGTAGTAGGGGGAGGGGCCCCAACCTGAGCCAGCAACTGCTCGAAACCTCTGCTCCTGTCGGCGGTGGCTCTCCGCCAACTGGGCCACCATGGCCCTCAGCTCACTGATCTCAGAAGGCCCGGACTGCTCCGGCTCCTCCGGGGGCGTAGGAGTACCCCGAGTAGGAATCTGCCGCCTAGGAGGCATCCTGTCACACAAAATCCACGGGTCAGTAAACCAAACCACTCTCGACCCAATCACGCGAAAGTCATGGGCATTCCCCTATTTCTGTAACCTTATGTTGTCTGCAGCCAACATAATAGTCCCCCAGAAATAGGCTATGCCAATCCCTCTCCACTCACAGGAAGAGTTAACAACCAATTACCGACTTTCGCACAATATCACGTCACTCACGCTCTGCCTTCCTAGGGTCTGCCAAAAGCCTAGGGTTTCCTAAGTCCCAACTGACCTATCCCTAAGCTCTGATACCAACTTAATCTGTCACGCCCCGGGTGTAAACCAGAACCCGGGCCCGTCCACAGATCCGCCGTGCATACGGAATTTTCCGTGTACACGAAGCGCTGATAACCTGCTCAGATATAAAACAAGTAATAAAGGAGCATAAAACAGAGCTAAACTAAAAACTAATACAACTCAGACAAATAGCTGGAAAGGAAAGTACAGTAAGCTCTCAAAAAAATATACAAGTGTCTCTCCCAGCTCACGAAATATATACAACCAGCTGGCCGCAGCCAGACCCAAAATAAAAGGAAAAATACAACCGTCTGAGTGTACTGGGGATACAACAAAACTACCAAAAACTCGAGCTCGGGGTAGCAGCTATCTAGTCGGCGATCCTCTTACCTCGATCCTGGTAGGAAGGCCCCGCAACTCCGGCAGATGACTCTGCAAAACAAAGGGGACAAGAAAAGGGAAAAACAGTGGGGGGTCAGTACTACTAGTAAAGACAGTAGCCTCCCCTAGTGGGTAAACCTCAACACGAACTCCTACCTGCCCACTAGGGTCTACCAGAGGCTAAAGGAATAAATGCGGTAACTAAGAGTATGACTCCTGATAAAAGCTACCACTAATATGCCTCTACCTGCCCAGCTAAAGATAGCTAAAAGTATGCATCAGAGAATCGAAGCCTGCCACATCGGGTATGCCAGCCTACGCATAACACCGGTGTGGAATAGGAGTCTCAATGTCTGCCAAATCGGGTATGCCAGCCTACGCATAACACCGGTATGGGACAGGAGTCTCAAGGTCTGCTAAATCGGGTATGCCAGCCTACGCATAGCACCGATAAGGGGTAGGGTTCTCAATGTCTGCCAAATCGGGTATGCCAGCCTACACATAACACCGATATGGGACAGGAGTCCCAGGGTCTCAAGTCTGCAAATCGCGCACAGTCCGCTCTATAAGGAAAGTACCGTCTCCCAAAGGAAGCCCAAAACCCTCTCCCCGAAACCCAAGTATCTGACTACACTAACCCAGCCCCTGCTCCAACCCGAGCATAATATCCCCTATGTCTAAGTGACTGAAGAAAGAATGCAACATGGTTTCTCCTAAGTCAATTCCAGCATGATAGTGTAGCAGAAAAAGGTGGCCTATCTAGGTGACCATTCAAGCATGCAAAAGTCATTAACTTGATAAACCTCTTTTTAATTATTCTAACATATGCAACATTAAATGTTTGGACCCTCCGATGTACACGTGGCATGATATACGATACATGATACAATTTAGATGTACAATTAACTAGCAAGTACCCCTTTTACAACATGCATTCTAACCACATGCCCAAACCTTTCCTTAACACACAATATGATATGGCTATAGCATTCATTCCAACTAATTAAATTGCATATCTAAACATGGAAACACCACTCATGAACTTGTAGCTTGCTAACAATGCAAGTATTAGCAAAAGAACCTTAATATCATGCAAGCATGCTAGATACATTCATATTTAATAACATATAATCGTGGCATTCCAATAGGCCTAGTGACATTCACAAGCAGGAGGTTCTCAACATCACCCACCTCGAGCGCTATTCCAAAATTCCCAAAGGCGAAGTCCAAGATCAGTCCAACACACCACCAATCTGTACAAAATACCCCAAAGGAAAAATACATAAGCTTAACATCCACAATTCCAGAATCTGTCCCCCAAACCAGCAGTCCACAATTCACTAATTTTTACCTGCGAATAATGCCCAGAAAAATCCAAGAAAAATACTATCGCGATCCTTGCGACGAGCCCGTCGAAACGAGTACCTGCACGCCCAATTTGGAGTTTCCTACGCTGAGATAAAAATCCGACAAGGGGTACACCCCAAACCCAAACTGCACTAAATTCCTGTAACAAGGAACCACAGAGGAAGAAGATTCTCACCCTCGAGTAAAATTCAGAAAATTCTGAGAAAAATCCAGGAGACTCCTTGCGAAGCGTAGATGAAAATTGCCTTTTGAATCGCCTCGTTCCGACGTCCGAGCGAAAAGATATGGCAAGAACACCGCGGTGCTGTCCCAAAAGTCCGCGAAGAAAAAGGGTCAAATGGGTTGCTCAGAAAACTCCAATATCAGCACGGAAATCGAGGAACCACAAAACACAGGAGTTGAAGCCTACATTCGTGAGTCCACGTCGCAAGAATCGGCGAATTCCGAGGTCGGGGTGGGTCGGAGGAGTCCAAACACTGAGAAGGGGCGAAGAGGATCGCCGGAGAACAAGCGGTCGCGCACGCGCCTTAAAACTGTGACCTCGGGATGCGTGCCTCCAAAAATCTTCAACTCTCCAAAGGGTAACACTGAGAGAGGAGAATCCTCTGTGAAGGAATCCCAGCGAAAAGAGTCAAAAACCAAAGAAGGGGGACATTTACGGCCCAGTGAAGCCGATTCGGGGAGTTTCCGCACTGCGCCGGAAAACGGTAGAGTCCGACGCCCGAAAGCCGCCACGTAACGGGATCCCGGGCCCACACGACACGTCCCCCCCGCAGTCAATGGGTAGTACGCCGGCATTCGCGACACTGTCGCACTTTGCGGCCGCGCCCCGCCTCGTGTGCCGCACGCGCGCACAGTCCCCCTAACCATGCGGTGTCGCCTCGAGATTGATGCGGGGGCCAGGTCGTGGCGGCCGCGGGTCGTCCCCTGTTGAGTGGGGTCCAGGCGCGTGGGTTCTACCCGTTTCCGGGCGCAGTGCGCCCGAAAGTTGCGCCCGAAAACCCGGCCGAAGCTTAGTGGGCTGGGCCTATAAATAGCTCCCCCCATTCGTCTTGTAGGCTTTTTGGACTCTATTTTCGCTGGGCTTTCTTCACGGCGATTCCTCCTCTCTCAGAGCTCAACCCTTTGGAGAAGTTTGAAGATTTTTGGAGGCACGCATCCCGAGGTTCACCATTTTACGGCGCGGCGCGACGCTTGTTCTCCGGCGATCCTCTTCACCCCTTCTCAGTGTTTGGACTCCTCCGACTCACCCCGACCTCGGAATTCGCCGATTCTTGCGCCGTTGGACTCTTGACAGGTAGGGCTTCAACTCCTGTGTTTTGTGGTTCCTCGATTTCCGTGCTGATATTGGAGTTTTCCGAGCAACCATTTGACCCTTTTTCTTCGCGGACTTTTGGGACAGCACCGCGGTGTTCTTGCCATATCTTTTCGCTCGGACGTCGGAACGAGGCGATTCAAAAGGCAATTTTCATCTACGCTTCGCAAGGAGTCTCCTGGATTTTTCTCAGAATTTTCTGAATTTTACTCGAGGGTGAGAATCTTCTTCCTCTGTGGTTCCTTGTTACAGGAATTTAGTGCAGTTTGGGTTTGGGGTGTACCCCTTGTCGGATTTTTATCTCAGCGTAGGAAACTCCAAATTGGGCGTGCAGGTACTCGTTTCGACGGGCTCGTCGCAAGGATCGCGATAGTATTTTTCTTGGATTTTTCTGGGCATTATTCGCAGGTAAAAATTAGTGAATTGTGGACTGCTGGTTTGGGGGACAGATTCTGGAATTGTGGATGTTAAGCTTATGTATTTTTCCTTTGGGGTATTTTGTACAGATTGGTGGTGTGTTGGACTGATCTTGGACTTCGCCTTTGGGAATTTTGGAATAGCGCTCGAGGTGGGTGATGTTGAGAACCTCCTGCTTGTGAATGTCACTAGGCCTATTGGAATGCCACGATTATATGTTATTAAATATGAATGTATCTAGCATGCTTGCATGATATTAAGGTTCTTTTGCTAATACTTGCATTGTTAGCAAGCTACAAGTTCATGAGTGGTGTTTCCATGTTTAGATATGCAATTTAATTAGTTGAATGAATGCTATAGCCATATCATATTGTGTGTTAAGGAAAGGTTTGGGCATGTGGTTAGAATGCATGTTGTAAAAGGGGTACTTGCTAGTTAATTGTACATCTAAATTGTATCATGTATCGTATATCATGCCACGTGTACATCGGAGGGTCCAAACATTTAATGTTGCATATGTTAGAATAATTAAAAAGAGGTTTATCAAGTTAATGACTTTTGCATGCTTGAATGGTCACCTAGATAGGCCACCTTTTTCTGCTACACTATCATGCTGGAATTGACTTAGGAGAAACCATGTTGCATTCTTTCTTCAGTCACTTAGACATAGGGGATATTATGCTCGGGTTGGAGCAGGGGCTGGGTTAGTGTAGTCAGATACTTGGGTTTCGGGGAGAGGGTTTTGGGCTTCCTTTGGGAGACGGTACTTTTCCTTATAGAGCGGAGTGCGCGATTTGCAGACTTGAGACCCTGGGACTCCTGTCCCATATCGGTGTTATGTGTAGGCTGGCATACCCGATTTGGCAGACATTGAGAACCCTACCCCTTATCGGTGCTATGCGTAGGCTGGCATACCCGATTTAGCAGACCTTGAGACTCCTGTCCCATACCGGTGTTATGCGTAGGCTGGCATACCCGATTTGGCAGACATTGAGACTCCTATTCCACACCGGTGTTATGCGTAGGCTGGCATACCCGATGTGGCAGGCTTCGATTCTCTGATGCATACTTTTAGCTATCTTTAGCTGGGCAGGTAGAGGCATATTAGTGGTAGCTTTTATCAGGAGTCATACTCTTAGTTACCGCATTTATTCCTTTAGCCTCTGGTAGACCTAGTGGGCAGGTAGGAGTTCGTGTTGAGGTTTACCCACTAGGGGAGGCTACTGTCTTTACTAGTAGTACTGACCCCCACTGTTTTTCCCTTTTCTTGTCCCCTTTGTTTTGCAGAGTCATCTGCCGGAGTTGCGGGGCCTTCCTACCAGGATCGAGGTAAGAGGATCGCCGACTAGATAGCTGCTACCCCGAGCTTGAGTTTTTGGTAGTTTTGTTGTATCCCCAGTACACTCAGACGGTTGTATTTTCCTTTTATTTTGGGTCTGGCTGCGGCCAGCTGGTTGTATATATTTCGTGAGCTGGGAGAGACACTTGTATATTTTTTGAGAGCTTACTGTACTTTCATTTCCAGCATTTGTCTGAGTTGTATTAGTTTTAGTTTAGCTCTGTTTTATGCTCCTTTATTACTTGTTTTATATCTGAGCAGGTTATCAGCGCTTCGTGTACACGGAAAATTCCGTATGCACGGCGGATCTGTGGACGGGCCCGGGTTCTGGTTTACACCCGGGGCGTGACAGATTAAGTTGGTATCAGAGCTTAGGGATAGGTCAGTTGGGACTTAGGAAACCCTAGGCTTTTGGCAGACCCTAGGAAGGCAGAGCGTGAGTGACGTGATATTGTGCGAAAGTCGGTAATTGGTTGTTAACTCTTCCTGTGAGTGGAGAGGGATTGGCATAGCCTATTTCTGGGGGACTATTATGTTGGCTGCAGACAACATAAGGTTACAGAAATAGGGGAATGCCCAGTGACTTTCGCGTGATTGGGTCGAGAGTGGTTTGGTTTACTGACCCGTGGATTTTGTGTGGACAGGATGCCTCCTAGGCGGCAGATTCCTACTCGGGGTACTCCTACGCCCCCGGAGGAGCCGGAGCAGTCCGGGCCTTCTGAGATCAGTGAGCTGAGGGCCATGGTGGCCCAGTTGGCGGAGAGCCACCGCCGACAGGAGCAGAGGTTCGAGCAGTTGCTTACGCAGGTTGGGGCCCCTCCCCCTACTACTGTAGAGGCCCCTGTACCACCAGTTGTACCGCCGGCTATTCCATTAGTCCCTACGGCACCGTCGTCGAGCAGTGGGGCTCAGGGAGAGTTTAGGCCGTTGACCCCAGCGGAGGAGGAGGAGTTTGCTGACAAACTCGCCAAGTTCTGTAAGCGAGGACCACCTAGGTTCTCTGGGAGGAGTACTCACCCATCGGAGATAGGATCATGGCTGGCAGCAATGGAGAAGTTGTTCAGAGACTTCTTCATTGACCACAGGTTCAGAGTGCATATGGCTGTACATTGCCTAGAGGGGGATGCAGATGCTTGGTGGCGTCGGGTCGAGCCCGTGGAGTTTCAGATCACCCGACAGCTACCCTGGTCGGAGTTTAGACGGTTGATCCTTGACACTTATTTCTCCACGAGCGTGAAGAAAAAGCTTGAGGATGATTTGAAGAATCTCCAGCAAGGGGGACAGGACGGTATGGGATTATTATCAGGAGTTTACGCAGTTGCTCAACTGCGTACCCTATGTTGCCAGGGATGGGCTGCACCAGGTGGAGCTGTTTGAGACAGGTTTGCGTCCCGAGATCTATACCTTGGTACACGCCCAGAGGCTTCAGACTTTATCAGAGGCAGTGGATCATGCACAGTGGGTCGAGAGGGGAGATCACGTCGTCGCTAGACGTGGGGGCTTGGCCGCTCAGAGTTCTGAGAGGAAGCGGCCAATGCCAGACGAGGGGGGACAGGCCAGTTCATGGAGGCCGCCCCGACCACCACCGCCGCAGTTTACGGGCCGTGGGCGTTCGGAGCGGCGAGGGTCTGGTGGATCCCAGAGACCCCCACAGCAGCAGCAGCAGCAGCAGCGGCAGCCCCAGCGACAGCAGCAGCACTCGCAGCAGCAGAGGTCGCAGTCGCGACAGCAGGGGTCACAGCGGCAAGGACAGCAGCAGCAGCAGTCGAGGCAGTCCCAGTCTGCGGTCAGGTGCGTCTTTTGTAGGGGACAGCACGCGGCGGATACTTGTGACCAGAGGTATGGCCGCTGTTATCGGTGTGGACAGTCCGGCCATATTCGAGCTACTTGCCCTCTCTCTACACCGCAGGCTCCTTCTTCAGCATCAGCTCCTTCAGTGCCCCAGCAGCGGCCATTATGCTCCAGCGAGCGGGGCTCCTTCCTCCCACCCTGCAGATTACCGACCACCAGCTCAGAGCGGGCGAGTCTACGCCGCCCAGGTAGGGGACTCCACGGCAGCCGACCACGTGGTGGCAGGTATCACTTTACTTCTTGGTACTAGAGCTCGCACTTTATTTGATACCGGTGCATCACATTCTTTTATCAGTAGAGTATTTGCATCATCTCATGGACTAGTGTTAGGTCGGTTGCCACATGCAGTAGAGGTACAGATTCCTGATCATACATTGCATGTAGAGGAGTGTTGTTGGTCTTGCCCTGTTCAGATTGAGTCCTGGATCTTGCCAGCGGACCTTATGGTCCTTAGTGAGCTGCGAGATTACGACATTGTACTGGGGATGGATTGGCTGGCTCGCTATTTCGCGACGATTGATTGCGCCGCGAGGACTGTTACCTTTAGCGAGCCAGGCCAGGAGGTGTTCGTTTACAGGGGGTGCCAGAGTGCTTTCTTTGCCTCTGTGGTTTCGACCTCTCGTGCGAGGCAGATGATGCGCAGTGGATGCGTGGCCTTTTTGGCATCGGTGGTTAAGGAGCCTACGGCGGCACCGGGACTCACGGATATTCCTATTGTCCATGAGTACCCGGATGTTTTTCCTCCGGAGCTAGTTCATATGCCGCCGGATAGGGAGGTTGAGTTTTTGATTGACGTAGTTCCAGGAACTGCGCCAATCTCTAAGGCTCCTTACCGAATGGCACCGGCCGAGCTGCGGGAGTTAAAGGCGCAACTCCAGGATTTGATGGACAAGGGTTTTGTGAGGCCGAGTGTATCACCTTGGGGAGCGCCGGTGCTATTTGTGAAGAAGAAGGATGGTTCACTTCGACTGTGTGTAGATTACCGGGAGCTGAATAAAGTGACCATCAAGAACAAGTACCCTTTGCCGCGCATTGATGACTTATTCGACCAGCTGCAAGGGTCTTGTGTCTTCTCCAAGATTGATTTACAGTCTGGTTACCACCAATTGAAGGTGAAAGCCGAGGACATCCCAAAGACGGCATTCAGGTCGCGGTACGGGCATTATGAGTTCACCGTCATGCCTTTCGGACTGACAAATGCCCCTGCAGCTTTTATGGATTTGATGAACAGGATTTTTCGACCATACCTGGATCGGTTCGTCGTTGTTTTTATTGATGACATCCTGGTTTATTCCCGAAGCGATGTGGAGCACGAGGAGCATCTGAGGATTGTGCTACAACTTCTGAGAGAGAGAAAGTTGTATGCCAAGCTATCTAAGTGTGATTTCTGGCTTCGGGAGGTTGCCTTTTTGGGCCACGTGATTTCAGCCGCTGGAGTGGCAGTAGACCCGGCGAAGATCGAGGCAGTCCGGGATTGGCCCCGACCGACGACGGTATCAGAGGTCCGTAGTTTCATGGGCTTAGCAGGATATTACCGTCGGTTTGTGGAAGGTTTTGCGAAACTTTCCACACCCCTCACTCGTTTGACGCGAAAAGGGATTAAGTTTATTTGGAGTGAGGACTGCCAGAGGAGCTTTGAGGAATTAAAGATCAGGTTGATGTCGGCTCCTATCCTTTCCCTCCCTGTTATGGGGAAAGGATACGTGATTTATAGTGATGCATCGCACAGTGGACTTGGTTGTGTGCTGATGCAGGAGGGTAGGGTAATCGCTTACGCCTCTCGGCAACTGAAGGATTATGAAAAGAATTACCCTACCCATGATTTGGAGCTAGCTGCAGTGATTTTTGCACTAAAGTTGTGGCTGCCACTACCTGTATGGGGAACACTGCGAGATTTACACCGACCACAAGAGCTTGAAATACCTGTTCACACAGAAGGAGCTCAACTTGAGGCAGCGTAGATGGTTGGAATTGTTGAAAGATTATGATGTAGACATTTTATACCACCCTGGCAAGGCCAACGTGGTTGCTGATGCCCTAAGCAGGAGAGCAGTACAGAGTTTATCTTTGATGATCACCGATCAGGCGCCATTACTTGAGCAGATGAGGCGGTTAGAGCTCGAGGTTGTGTCCCCTGGGGTCTCTGCTAGACTTATGTCTCTAGTCGTGCAGCCCACTCTGTTGGACAGGATTCGGGAGAGACAGAGTGAGGACCCCCACCTGGTGAGGATTCGAGAGCAGATGCAGACTGGTTTGTTAGGGGACTTTTCAGTTGATGCTGCGGGAGTACTCCGGTACAGGGACCGAGCTTGCGTGCCTATGGATGCAGAGATTCGAGAGCAGATCTTGAGGGAGGCCCACTATACACCTTATACCATCCACCCTGGTGGGACTAAGATGTATAGGGATCTGAAGGCACAGTTTTGGTGGAATGGGATGAAAAGAGACATTGGGAGATTTGTAGCGCACTGTTTAACTTGTCAGCAAGTAAAGGCTGAGCATCGTGTACCTGCTGGCAAGTTGCAGAGTCTCCCAATCCCTGAATGGAAATGGGAACATGTTACGATGGATTTTGTCACTGGGTTGCCGAGAGCACAGACGGGAGCGGATGCTATCTGGGTAGTCGTGGACATGCTTACCAAATCCGCTCACTTTTTACCGGTTCAGATGACTTGGCCGATGGAGCGACTGGCGCAGGTGTACTTGGCTGAGGTGGTTAGATTGCACGGGGTACCCGTTTCCATCGTATCAGATAGAGACCCGAGGTTTGTCTCGCATTTCTGGAGGAGTTTACAGACAGCCTTGGGGACGCAGCTCCGATTTAGTACAGCATTCCACCCACAGACCGATGGGCAGTCAGAGCGCACTATTCAGACCCTCGAGGATATGTTGAGAGCATGCATTCTGGACTTTGGGGGAGGATGGTACCGACACTTGGGATTAGTTGAGTTTGCGTACAACAACAGCTATCAAGCGAGCATTCAGATGGCTCCGTTTGAAGCGTTGTATGGACGCAAGTGTCGGTCACCCCTTTATTGGAGTGACGTGGGTGAGAAGAAGACTTTGGGTCCTGATCTACTGTTAGAGGCAGAGGAAAAGGTCAGATTGATACGACGACACCTAGAGACCGCCCAGAGTCGATAGAGGAGTTATGCTGATACTCGACGGTGAGACTTAGAGTTTCAGGTGGGTGACCATGTTTTTCTGAAAGTCTCGCCTTCGAAGGGGATTCGGAGATTTGGTATTCGTGGGAAACTGAGCCCTCGTTTTATTGGACCTTTTGAGGTGTTGGAGCGCTTAGGGCCAGTTGCCTACAGGCTTGCGCTTCCTCCCAGGCTTTCAGGTGTTCACAATGTGTTTCATGTATCGACGCTAAGGAGGTATGTTCATGACCCGTCTCATATTATCGATTTCACTCCATTGGAGGTTGCTGAGGACCTGAGTTATGTTGAGCGGCCGTTGAGGATCTTGGATCGTGAGGTTAGGGAGTTGCGCAGTCGGGCCATCCCCTATGTGAAGGTTCTCTGGAGCAGTCACGACGAGCGCGAGGCTACCTGGGAGTTGGAGTCAGCGATGATGGATGCTCACCCCCACTTGTTTGAGGCTCCTATCTGAGGTATGACTTTTGTTTCGAGGACGAAACTTTTTCTTGTAGGGGAGGATGTAGTGTACTGGGTTTTCCCTTGCGATTTTCCGATGAATCCACTGTGTAGAACACCTAGTGTTGGTGTCTGGCCCATGGTGCATCGAAGGGATGCCACAGATGGACCTCGTGAGACTTGGATAGATGATTTGGCCTTCGGCTGTGATTGCCGAATTTTAGAAAAGGTTTTGGGCCAATCTGAGGTTGGATTTGGATTCAGCGCGGAAAAACGCTTGAAAACGGCTATTTGCTTGTTGAATTTGGAGTCCGGATGACCAAATGCGGGCTTCCGGAAGATTTGGGGGATTTTCGGTGCACGGGGGTGACACGTGGACCGGCCAGCGCCACGTGGCGCCCTTTTATTGGCCGGCTCACGCGGCTGGGTCCACGCAATGGCGCGGCGGTGCATGGACCGCGGCGGGTGGACGCGTGGCGTGCCCTGGTAGGCGGGCGCACGCGGCACGGCTCACGGAAATTGCGGGTTGGCGGTGGACCGGGCGCATGACACGTGGCGGCTTCGGATTCGTCGGTCCACGTGGGCGCGGTCCACGGGTGCGCGGGGGAGGGCGCCTCGGTACTGTGCGCGCACGTGCGCGCACAGTGGCGCCAGGCGGGGCGGTCGGCCGCACTCGAGTGCGACACGTGTCGCCTCGAGATTGGCCGGCCGTACCTACCCCATTGACTGCGGGGGGGCCACGTGTCGTGTGCGGGCCGCGGGGATCCGCTGTCCCCTGTTCGGGGCGACGTGGCGGTCCCAGAAACTTTCAGGCACATCGGATGGGTTCCATACAACCCGGTTTCCGGGCGCAGTGCGCCCGGAAACTGCGCCCGAAATCCGGGCCTTAAGCCATTTGGGCTGGGCCTTTAAATAGCTCCCCCCATTCGCCCCTTTGGTTTTTTTGGGCTTCTTTTCACTGGGCTTTCTTCACGGCGATTCCTCCTCTCTCAGAACTCAACCCTTTGGAGAAGTTTGAAGATTTTTGGAGGCACGCATCCCGAGATTCACCATTTTACGGCGCGGCGCGACGCTTGTTCTCCGGCGATCCTCTTTACCCCTTCTCAGTGTTTGGACTCCTCCGACTCACCCCGACCTCGGAATTCGCCGATTCTTGCGCCGTTGGACTCTTGACAGGTAGGGCTTCAACTCCTGTGTTTTGTGGTTCCTCGATTTCCGTGCTGATATTGGAGTTTTCTTAGCACCCATTTGACCCTTTTTCTTCGCGGACTTTTGGGACAGCACCGCAGTGTTCTTGCCATATCTTTTCGCTCAGGCGTCGGAATGAGGCGATTCAAAAGGCAAATTTCATCTCCGCTTCGCAAGGAGTCTCCTGGATTTTTCTCAGAATTTTCTGAATTTTACTCGAGGGTGAGAATCTTCTTCCTCTGTGGTTCCTTGTTACAGGAATTTAGTGCAGTTTGGGTTTGGGGTGTACCCCTTGTCGGATTTTTATCTCAGCGTAGGAAACTCCAAATTGGGCGTGCAGGTACTCGTTTCGACGGGCTCGTCGTAAGGATCGCGAAAGTATTTTTCTTGGATTTTTCTGGGCATTATTCGCAGGTAAAAATTAGTGAATTGTGGACTGCTGGTTTGGGGGACAGATTCTGGAATTGTGGATGTTAAGCTTATGTATTTTTCCTTTGGGGTATTTTGTACAGATTGGTGGTGTGTTGGACTGATCTTGGACTTCGCCTTTGGGAATTTTGGAGTAGCGCTCGAGGTGGGTGATGTTGAGAACATCCTGCTTGTGAATGTCACTAGGCCTATTGGAATGCCACGATTATATGTTATTAAATATGAATGTATCTAGCGTGCTTGCATGATATTAAGGTTCTTTTGCTAATACTTGCATTGTTAGCAAGCTACAAGTTCATGAGTGGTGTTTCCATGTTTAGATATGCAATTTAATTAGTCGAATATGAATGCTATAGCCATATCATATTGTGTGCTAAGGAAAGGTTTGGGCATGTGGTTAGAATGCATGTTGTAAAAAGGGGTACTTGCTAGTTAATTGTACATCTAAATTGTATCATGTATCGTATATCATGCCACGTGTACATCGGAGGGTCCAAACATTTAATGTTGCATATGTTAGAATAATTAAAAAGAGGTTTATCAAGTTAATGACTTTTGCATGCTTGAATGGTCACCTAGATAGGCCACCTTTTTCTGCTACACTATCATGCTGGAATTGACTTAGGAGAAACCATGTTGCATTCTTTCTTCAGTCACTTAGACATAGGGGATATTATGCTCGGGTTGGAGCAGGGGCTGGGTTAGTGTAGTCAGATACTTGGGTTTCGGGGAGAGGGTTTTGGGCTTCTTTTGGGAGACGGTACTTTTCCTTATAGAGCGGAGTGCGCGATTTGCAGACTTGAGACCCTGGGACTCCTGTCCCATATCGGTGTTATGTGTAGGCTGGCATACCCGATTTGGCAGACATTGAGAACCCTACCCCTTATCGGTGCTATGCGTAGGCTGGCATACCCGATTTAGCAGACCTTGAGACTCCTGTCCCATACCGGTGTTATGCGTAGGCTGGCATACCCGATTTGGCAGACATTGAGACTCCTATTCCACACCGGTGTTATGCGTAGGCTGGCATACCCGATGTGGCAGGCTTCGATTCTCTGATGCATACTTTTAGCTATCTTTAGCTGGGCAGGTAGAGGCATATTAGTGGTAGCTTTTATCAGGAGTCATACTCTTAGTTACCGCATTTATTCCTTTAGCCTCTGGTAGACCTAGTGGGCAGGTAGGAGTTCGTGTTGAGGTTTACCCACTAGGGGAGGCTACTTTCTTTATAGTAGTACTGACCCCCACTGTTTTTCCCTTTTCTTGTCCCCTTTGTTTTGCAGAGTCATCTGCCGGAGTTGCGGGGCCTTCCTACCAGGATCGAGGTAAGAGGATCGCCGACTAGATAGCTGCTACCCCGAGCTCGAGTTTTTGGTAGTTTTGTTGTATCCCCTGTACACTTAGACGGTTGTATTTTCCTTTTATTTTGGGTCTGGCTGCGGCCAGTTGGTTGTATATATTTCGTGAGCTGGGAGAGACACTTGTATTTTTTTTTTTGAGAGCTTACTGTACTTTCATTTCCAGCATTTGTCTGAGTTGTATTAGTTTTTAGTTTAGCTCTGTCTTATGCTCCTTTATTACGTGTTTTACATCTGAGAAGGTTATCAGCGCTTCGTGTACACGGAAAATTCCGTGTGCACGGCGGATCTGTGGACGGGCCCGGGTTCTGGTTTACACCCGGGGCGTGACAAAGTGGACCGCCGGTGCACGGTGGACCGGCGGGCAAGTGGCAGGCGCTGGTTGGGCCGGTGCAGAGCGCGCGGCGCACGGGAGCGTGCGCGGGCAGCGCGGGCAGGCCGGGCAGTGGCGGGGCTGTGCGCGGTGCACGGTGGACCGGGGCGCGCCACGTGGCGGCCCCGGGTTGGACGGCGCAGGTGCGCGCGGTGCACCCGCGGGCGCGCGCCTGCGGCCGTACGCGCACGTGGGCGGCGCGTTGACTGACCGGCACCCGTGTCGGGTGGCGGCGCCGCCCCACGTGGCGTCACGCCAGTGGCGGGCGCCGCACGCGTGCTGACCCAGGGAGGGGGGCACGTGGCGCTTCCCCGCTGGGCCCGCACGGCTGCCGCCTGTTTGGCGGACACGTGTCGGGCCTTGGGGGCGGGTCGGACGGGCGAAGGGTGCGGCCGATCCGCTGTGCGAGCGGGGCGTGGGCCAGGCCGCACTGTGCGCGCCCGGAAAATGCTGGGCCGGGCCGCACTGTGCGCGCCCGAAATGGGCGGGCCGCACTGTTTGCGCCCGAATTCCGGGACATATTGGGAATTAATCCAATTGTTTTTGTGGGCCTATTTAAAGGCCTCCCCTCCCTTCTTTTTCTCTGTTTTCCGAGAGATAGAGAGGGAACCTGTGGGAGGGGCCTTAAGAGAAGTTTTTCATCTACTTATTTTCTACCTCGTGGTGCGTTCCCAGATTTTCTGGAAGTTCGACAGCGGCGATCCGGGTTTTACAGTGCGCCCCGTTTTTCCCCAATCTTGGCCCGTTATCGTCGCATTTCAGTCCGAGGAGTCCCCTGCGCAGTACAGGAGTCCTTTTTCGACGATTTCTTTGCCGGTGTGTTCCTAAGAGGTAGGGCTTCGTTTTCCGTGTTGGTGATTTCTCTGGATTCCGAATTCTTGGCATGATTCCCAAGGTGTTTTGACCCCCTCTTTTGCTGTTTGGGTTTTTGGACAGCGGCTACTTCGACGAATTATTTCTCAGCGTAGGATTATCAGATCGAGGCGATTCAAGAGTAGATTTTGGGCTACTTTTCGCGAGGAACGCAACCGTGATTTTTCTGAGATTTTAGGAGCTTGAGACAGAGTTGAAATTCCTTGTTTTGCGTGCTAATTGTAAAAACAGCAATTGTGTGTTTGAAACTTGTAGTTTTTACACCGTGTACACTTATGTGATGTTGTAGGTTACTGTTTCAGCAGACAGTGCGATTAGAGGACAGCGGGTTTTTTTGGGTGTTTTGTGCACGCTTTTCGAGGTGGGTGGTTGCGTTTCCCTCTTTGTTGACTTGCACACTAGGAATAGTAGAGTTTCCCAATATTAAATGTGATAGTTAACTTGTGGTATATGAACCTATTGCATTGGCCCCCTAAATTAAGTGATAGCTTTTATGTGATAAATCTGGGACAATAAAGTTGGAAAATTGCTATATCTTAATCCGCATGCAAATAAATAACCCTTTAATATTTTAAATTGATTCTTTACAAGAAACCTTAGTCACCTTTCAAATACTTTTAAAAGAGAACACTGGCATGCTTATTTGGACAACTAGTTAAGCCACTATTTTACTGCAGCACTGTATTATGGGATTTGGCTTAGGAGAAAACATGCTTTATTGTTATTATTCTCTATCGATGCATGATGATCGAGTAGGAGCGGGATCTTGAGATGGTGTAGTTGGATCTTGAGTCTGGGACAGTTTAGACTCGTTTTGGGGATTATGGGGCATAGTGGCAACCGTGGATATTAGGCGGTTGACCAGATATTCTTACCTTATCAGATTAGGGTCTATGGGTTCAGCGGTGACCGCGGATTTTGGGCGGTTGACCGGATGTTATTATCACATCAGATTGGGGATCGGGGTTGCATTAGTGGATGGAGTATTCCCACTTTGATCATGGTCATGATCCAGTCCTGCTAGTGTGAGACATTGGTTACAGAGATGCCTGATACAGAGATACTTTACTCGTGTGGGTCGCTCCCCCTCGAGTGCCACTCCGGAGTAGGCTTTACATCGTGCCGAGCGCCGGGCACAGTTGGTGAGTTGTGAGTGATGACAGAGCAGGCAGTGCCAGTATTTCCTGGCCCTCTGATTGGGTTTCTTTGGGCAGTCAGCTTTATAGTTGCATTTATACAGTATCTTTTGGCACTGCATTTAGAGGCATAGTAGTGGTAGTTCTTTTTCCAGCAGTCTTTATTTCATACCACTGTTCTTTTCTTTTGCCTCTTTATTCCTAGTGGGTGCGTCAGCATTAGAGGTTTTACCCACTAGGGGAGGCTACTGGTTTATCTAGTAGTTCTCACCCCCCATTGTTGTTTTCTGTCTTCTCCCCTTTGTTTTGCAGAGTCATCTGCGCGGGCTGCTGGGCCTTCAGCGGCAGATCGAGGCAAGAGAATCGCCGACTAGCTAGATCATCTACCCCGAGCGAGAGACTAGCGAGGTTTTATTATACCCCTTTTTGTATCTCAGACTTCAGTAGTTTACTTTTGGGTCTGGCTTTGGCCAGCTGTTTGTATCTTTTTGGGAGTTGGGAGTATATTGTACTTTTATTTCAGTTTGTAGTTTGTTTCAGTCTGATATTACTTTAGTTCTATTAGTTCAGCTCTGTTTATGCTCTTTTATTATATATTATCTATCTGAGCAGGTTACCAGCGCTTCGTGTACATGGAAAAATTCCGTGTGCACGGCGGATCTGTTGGCGGGCCCGGGTTCTGGTTTACACCCGGGGCGTGACAGATTAAGTTGGTATCGGAGCTTAGGGATAGGTCAGTTGGGACTTAGGAAACCCTAGGCTTTTGGCAGACCCTAGGATGATAGGACGCGAGAGGCGTAACACTTCGCGAAAGTCGTTGATTTATTTATTGGACTCTTCCAGTGAGTGAAGAGGGATCGACATACCCAATTTCTGGTGACCGTTATGTTGGCTGCAGACAACATAAAGTCGCAGAAATTGGGGGATGTCTTTGACTTTCGCTAGATTGGGTCGTGTGGGGTTATGTTACTTATTCGTGATTTCTTGTGGCAGGATGCCTCCCCGACGTCGGATCCCTACTGGGGGTGCCCCGTTACCCCCTGATGAGCCAGGGCAGCCTACACCCCCCGAGCTTACTGAGTTGAGGGCCTTGGTGGCCCAATTGGCGGAGGGTCAGCGCCTCCAGGAGCAGAGGTTTGAGCAGCTCCTTTCCCAGAGAGAGGCACCATCCCCAGCTATTCCTGAGGCCCTTGTGCCTCCTGTTGCACCTTTGCGCCATCAGCGCCATCTTCGAGTAGCGGGGCTCCTGGAGCTATTCAGCCTTTGACTGCGGATGAGGAGCAGGATATCGCTAACAAACTCTCCAAGTTTGTTCAGCGGGGACCCCCTAGATTCTCAGGGCGGGATGCGTAGCCCTGGGCTGTTGGGAGATGGCTTTCTGCGATGGAGAAGCCTTTTCGGGACTTCTTCATCGACCCGAGGTATCGAGTGCACATGGCGGTGCACTGTTTGGACGGAGATGCTGATTTTTGGTGGCAGTGGGTAGAGCCCCTGGAGTTCCGGATTACTCGGCAGCTGCCTTGGGAGGAGTTCCGACGGATGGTGTTGGACACCTATTTTTCAACCAGTGTGAAGAAGAAGTTGGAGGACGACTTGAAGAACCTGCAGCAGGGCGATCGATCGGCTCATGCCTATTTCCAGGAGTTCACGGAGCTGCTGAACTGTGTGCCCTTCGTCGCTCGTGACGGTCCGCACCAGGTTGAGTTGTTCGAGGGAGGCCTCCGTCCAGAGATTTATACACTGGTGCATGCTCAGCGATTTCAGACTCTGGAGGCAGCCGTAGAGCATGCACAGTGGGTGGAGAGAGGTGATCAGGTGGTGGCCAGACAGAGGGCCGCGGTCGCTCAGAGCTCCGACAGAAAGCGACCAGCCCAGGACAAGGGGGGACAGGCCAGTACTTGGAGGCCGCCCCGACCGCCACCGCCTCAGTTCCCAGGCCGTGGGCGTTCGGAGCGGCGAGGGCCTAGTGGGTCCCAGAGGCCCCCGCAGCAGCAGCAGCAGAGATCGCAGTCGTCGCAGCGCGGGTCTCAGCGGCAGCCACAGCGACAGCGACAGTCTCAGCAGCAGCAGTCCCGACAGTCACGGGCTCCCAGCAGTTGTATCTTCTGTGGAGGTCCGCACTTCCCCGGCACTTGCGACCAGCGGTGGGGTCGCTGCTACGGATGTGGACAGCCAGGGCACATTCGAGCTGCGTGCCCCTTTTCGACTTCAGCCGCTCCTTCTTCAGCATCTGCCCCAGCATCATCGCAGCAGCGGTCGACGGCTCAGCAGCCTTTTGCTCTAGCAAGCAAGCCATCTTCTTCCCATCCCACCGATTATCGCCCTCCAGCTCAGAGTGGGCGAGTGTATGCTGCACAGGTAGAGGATTCTTCAGCAGCGGACCATATGGTGGCAGGTATCACCTTACTCTCTGGCATTAGGACATGTACCTTATTTGATACTGGAGCATCACATTCTTTCATTAGTAGATCTTTTGCATCATTACATGGGTTAGAGGTAGGATTTTGCCACGTGCACGAGAGGTTCAGATTCTCGATCACACTTTGCACGTAGAGGAGTGTTGTTGGTCCTGCCCGATGCAGATCGAGTCCTGGATTATGCCAGCAGACCTGTTGGTCTTGAGACAGCTGAGGGACTTTGATGTGATTCTTGGGATGGACTGGCTGGCTCGGTATTTCGCGACTATTGACTGTGCCGCGAGGACTGTCACTTTTAGAGAGCCAGGCCAGGAGATGTTTGATTATCGGGGATGTCAGAGTGCTTTCTTTGCCTCTGTGGTTTCGACTTCCCGAGCGAGGCGGATGATTCATCGAGGATGTGTAGCCTTTTTGGCTAGTGTTGTTGAGGGGCCTACGGCGACACCGGGACTCGGGGATATCCCTATTGCCCGCGAGTTTCCGGATGTTTTTCCACCTGAGATGACTAGTATGCCGCCAGACAGAGAGATTGAGTTTATGATTGACGTAGTTCCAGGAACTGCGCCAATCTCTAAGGCTCCTTATCGGATGGCACCGGCTGAGCTGCGAGAGCTTAAAGCACAGCTGCAAGATCTAATGGATAAGGGCTTTATTAGACCAAGTGTGTCGCCTTGGGGAGCACCGGTGCTAGTCGTGAAAAAGAAGGATGGGTCACTTCGGTTGTGTGTGGACTATAGGGAGTTGAACAAAGTGACCATTAAGAACAAGTACCCTTTGCCGCGCATCGATGATCTCTTTGATCAGCTGCAAGGGTCTTGTGTATTTTCCAAGATTGATCTACAGTCTGGTTACCACCAACTGAAGGTGAAGGCCGAGGATATTCCTAAGACTGCTTTCAGATCACGGTACGGACATTATGAGTTTACAATTATGCCGTTTGGATTGACTAATGCCCCTGCCGCCTTTATGGACTTGATGAACAGGATATTTCGGCCCTTCCTGGATCGTTTTGTAGTGGTGTTCATTGATGATATCCTTATTTACTCCCGAAGCGAGGCCGAGCACGAGGAGCACTTGAGGACTGTGCTACAACTTCTGCGAGATAAGAAGTTGTATGCCAAGCTGTCAAAGTGCGAGTTTTGGCTTCGGGAGGTAGCTTTCTTAGGCCATGTGATTTCCGCCGCCGGTGTAGAAGTAGACCCGGCGAAGATTGAGGCAGTTCGAGATTGGCCCCGACCGACGACTGTATCTGAGGTGCGCAGCTTCATGGGGTTAGCTGGTTATTATCGTCGGTTTGTGGAAGGCTTTGCGAAGCTTTCCACACCCCTCACTCGGTTGACGCGTAAAGGAGTTAAGTTTATCTGGAGCGAGGACTGCCAGAGGAGCTTTGAGGAGCTAAAGGATAGATTGATGACCGCTCCTATCCTTTCCCTCCCTGTTATGGGGAAAGGATATGTAATCTACAGTGATGCATCGCACAGTGGACTTGGATGCGTGCTGATGCAGGAAGGGAGGGTAATTGCTTATGCATCGAGACAGCTTAAGGATTACGAGAAGAATTACCCTACCCATGACTTGGAACTTGCTGCCGTGGTGTTTGCACTGAAGCTTTGGCGCCATTACCTATATGGGGAGCACTGTGAGATCTACACCGACCACAAGAGCCTAAAGTACCCGTTCACGCAGAAGGAACTGAATTTGAGGCAGCGCAGATGGTTAGAGTTACTGAAGGATTACGATGTGGATATCCTTTACCATCCAGGAAAGGCCAACGTGGTTGCAGATGCTTTGAGTAGGAGAGCGGTGCAGAGTTTGTCCATGTTGATTACAGATCAGGCGCCACTATTAGAGGAGTTGAGACGGCTCGAGATAGAGGTTGTATCCCCTGGGGTCTCTGCTAGACTGATGTCTTTGGTCGTGCAGCCCACTCTAGTGGAGAGGATCCGGGAGAAACAGAGCGAGGACCCCCATTTGACCAAGATTCGAGATCAGATTCCGAGTGACCGATCAGGGGATTTTTCAGTTGATACTGCGGGAGTACTGAGGTACAGGGATCGAGCCTGTGTGCCAGTGGATTATGAGATCAGAGAGCAGATATTGAGAGAGGCCCATTATACACCTTACACCCTTCATCCTGGGGGGACTAAGATGTATAAGGACCTCAAGACACACTTCCGGTGGAATGGCATGAAAAGGGATATTGGGAGGTTTGTGTCTCAGTGTTTAACTTGTCAGCAGGTAAAAGCTGAGCATCGTGTGCCAGCTGGCAAGTTACAAAGTCTTCCAATTCCCGAGTGGAAGTGGGACCACATCACGATGGATTTTGTGGTCGGATTACCGAGGGCACAAGGAGGTGCAGATGCTATCTGGGTAGTGGTGGATCGACTTACCAAGTCAGCGCACTTTTTGCCTATACAGACTACTTGGCCACTCGAACGACTAGCCCAATTATACTTGGATGAGATAGTGAGGTTACATGGGGTGCCAGCTTCTATAGTGTCAGATAGAGACCCGAGGTTTGTTTTGCGATTCTGGGGGAGTTTACAGACTACCTTGGGGACTCAGCTCAGATTTAGTACAGCTTTCCACCCACAGACTGATGGACAGTCAGAGCGGACGATTCAGATCCTTGAGGATATGCTGAGGGCATGTATCCTAGAGTTTGGCGGTGGATGGATTCGACACTTATCACTGGCTGAGTTTGCGTACAACAATAGCTTTCAAGCGAGCATCCAAATGGCTCCGTTTGAAGCGTTGTACGGACGCAAATGTCGATCACCGCTATATTGGAATGATGTGGGGGAGAGAAGGACTCTGGGACCAGATTTGTTGCTAGAGGCAGAAGAAAAGGTCAGAGTGATCCGACAGCACCTTCAGATCGCTCAGAGTCGACAGAGGAGCTATGCTAATGTTCGGCGACGAGACATAGAGTTTCAGGTGGGAGAGCATGTATTTCTGAAAGTCTCGCCGTCCAAAGGGATAAGGAGGTTTGGTATTCGCGGGAAACTCAGTCCCCGATACATTGGACCCTTTGAGGTATTGGAGCGTATCGGGCCAGTTGCTTACCGACTTGCACTTCCCCCGAGACTGGCTGGTGTCCACGATGTTTTTCATGTTTCCACTCTGAGGAGGTACGTCTTCGACCCATCGCACGTCATCGACTTCACGCCGCTTGAGATCAGCGAGGATTTGAGGTATGAGGAGCGCCCATTACGGATTCTGAATCGAGAGGTGAGAGAATTGCGTAATCGGGTCATTCCCTATGTGAAGATCTTGTGGAGCAATCATGATGAGCGCGAGGCGACGTGGGAGCTCGAGTCAGCAATGATGGACGCCTACCCCTACCTGTTCGAGGCTCAGGATTGAGGTATGATTTTCGTTTCGAGGACGAAACTTTTGTTAGTGGGGGAGGATGTAGTGTCCCAGGTTTCCCGGTGGTTTTGCCCCTGTTTCGGGGTGTAGAACACCTATTATTGGTGTGTGGGGCCCCCAACATGTCAAAGTGATATGTTGTTTGGAACCTGAGAGGATTTGGGAGCAAGCCTGACCTTCGGCTGCCTTTGCCGAATTTTAGGAGTGGAATCAGGCTAATCGGAGGCCGTATTTGAATTCAGCGCGGAAAAACGCTTGAAAACGGCTATTTACATATTTATTTTGGAGTCCGGATGCCCAAAAACGGACCCCCGGAAGTTTTCTGCGCAAATTGGTGCATGGGGGGAGCCGTGGACCATCCCGGGACACGTGGCAGCCTATTATTGGGCCGGCGCACCACTCTCGGTCCACGGAGTGGACCGCCGGTGCACGGTGGACCGGCGGGCCACGTGGCAGGCGCTGGTTGGGCCGGTGCAGAGCGCGCGGCGCACGGGAGCGTGCGCGGGCAGCGCGGGCAGGCCGGGCAGTGGCGGGGCTGTGCGCGGTGCACGGTGGACCGGGGCGCGCCACGTGGCGGCCCCGGGTTGGACGGCGCAGGTGCGCGCGGTGCACCCGCGGGCGCGCGCCTGCGGCCGTACGCGCACATGGGCGGCGCGTTGACTGACCGGCACCCGTGTCGGGTGGCGGCGCCGCCCCACGTGGCGTCACGCCAGTGGCGGGCGCCGCACGCGTGCTGACCCAGGGAGGGGGGCACGTGGCGCTTCCCCGCTGGGCCCGCACGGCTGCCGCCTGTTTGGCGGACACGTGTCGGGCCCTGGGGGCGGGTCGGACGGGCGAAGGGTGCGGCCGATCCGCTGTGCGAGCGGGGCGTGGGCCAGGCCGCACTGTGCGCGCCCGGAAATTGCTGGGCCGGGCCGCACTGTGCGCGCCCGAAATGGGCGGGCCGCACTGTTTGCACCCGAATTCCGGGACATATTGGGAATTAATCCAATTGTTTTTGTGGGCCTATTTAATGGCCTCCCCTCCCTTCTTTTTCTCTGTTTTCCGAGAGATAGAGAGGGAACCTGTGGGAGGGGCCTTAAGAGAAGTTTTTCATCTTCTTATTTTCTACCTCGTGGTGCCTTCCCAGATTTTCTGGAAGTTCGACAGCGGCGATCCGGGTTTTACAGTGCGCCCCATTTTCCCCCAATCTTGGCCCGTTATCGTCGCATTTCAGTCCGAGGAGTCCCCTGCGCAGTACAGGAGTCCTTTTTCGACGATTTCTTCGCCGGTGTGTTCCTAAGAGGTAGGGCTTCGTTTTCCGTGTTGGTGATTTCTCTGGATTCCGAATTCTTGGCACGATTCCCGAGGTGTTTTGACCCCCTCTTTTGCTGTTTGGGTTTTTGGACAGCGGCTACTTCGACGAATTATTTCTCAGCGTAGGAATATCAGATCGAGGCGATTCAAGAGTCAATTTTGGGCTACTTTTCGCGAGGAACGCAAATGTGATTTTTCTGAGATTTTAGGAGCTCGAGACAGAGGTGAAATTCCTCGTTTTGCGTGCTGATTGTAAAAACAGCAATTGTGTGTTTGAAACTTGTAGTTTTTACACCGTGTACACTTATGTGATGTTGTAGGTTACTGTTTCAGCAGACGGTGTGATTAGAGGACAGCGGGTTTTTTTAGGTGTTTTGTGCACGCTTTTCGAGGTGGGTGGTTGCGTTTCCCTCTTTGTTGACTTGCACACTAGGAATAGTAGAGTTTCCCAATATTAAATGTGATAGTTAACTTGTGGTATATGAACCTATTGCATTGGCCCCCTAAATTAAGTGATAGCTTTTATGTGATAAATCTCGGACAATAAAGTTGGAAAATTGCTATATCTTAATCCGCATGCAAATAAATAACCCTTTAATATTTTAAATTGATTCTTTACAAGAAACCTTAGTCACCTTTCAAATGCTTTTAAAAGAGAACACTGGCATGCTTATTTGGACAACTAGTTAAGCCACTATTTTACTGCAGCACTGTATTATGGGATTTGACTTAGGATAAAACATGCTTTATTGTTATTATTCTCTATCGATGCATGATGATCGAGTAGGAGCGGGATCTTGAGATGGTGTAGTTGGATCTTGAGTCTGGGACAGTTTAGACTCGTTTTGGGGATTATGGGGCATAGTGGCAACCGTGGATATTAGGCGGTTGACCAGATATTCTTACCTTATCAGATTAGGGTCTATGGGTTCAGCGGTGACCGCGGATTTTGGGCGGTTGACCGGATGTTATTATCACATCAGATTGGGGATCGGGGTTGCATTAGTGGATGGAGTATTCCCACTTTGATCATGGTCATGATCCAGTCCTGCTAGTGTGAGACATTGGTTACAGAGATGCCTGATACAGAGATACTTTACTCGTGTGGGTCGCTCCCCCTCGAGTGCCACTCCGGAGTAGGCTTTACATCGTGCCGAGCGCCGGGCACAGTTGGTGAGTTGTGAGTGATGACAGAGCAGGCAGTGCCAGTATTTCCTGGCCCTCTGATTGGGTTTCTTTGGGCAGTCAGCTTTATAGTTGCATTTATACAGTATCTTTTGGCACTGCATTTAGAGGCATAGTAGTGGTAGTTCTTTTTCCAGCAGTCTTTATTTCATACCACTGTTCTTTTCTTTTGCCTCTTTATTCCTAGTGGGTGCGTCAGCATTAGAGGTTTTACCCACTAGGGGAGGCTACTGGTTTATCTAGTAGTTCTCACCCCCCAATGTTGTTTTCTGTCTTCTCCCCTTTGTTTTGCAGAGTCATCTGCGCGGGCTGCTGGGCCTTCAGCGGCAGATCGAGGCAAGAGAATCGCCGACTAGCTAGATCATCTACCCCGAGCGAGAGACTAGCGAGGTTTTATTATACCCCCTTTTGTATCTCAGACTTCAGTAGTTTACTTTTGGGTCTGGCTTTGGCCAACTGTTTGTATCTTTTTGGGAGTTGGGAGTATATTGTACTTTTATTTCAGTTTGTAGTTTGTTTCAGTCTGAGATTACTTTAGTTCTATTAGTTCAGCTCTGTTTATGCTCTTTTATTATATATTATCTATCTGAGCAGGTTACCAGCTGTGGTGACCCGGATCTTTGCAGGGCGTCTACAGTGTGACCAGCAGCTTCTGGAAGCCTACGTGGCATGTCGGCGGTGTTCGCGCGCCAGTTTGGACACAAGAGATGGACTCGGGGCGTCTACACTGTGCGCGCCCGAATTCGGGCGGACCAGACCGGGCGCCCGAAAGTTGGGACACAATGGGAATTTTTCCAATTGTTTCCTCAGCCTATAAATAGGCAGCCCGAGCCCTCTTCTTTGGCTCTTTTCTCTCAGCCTATGCACCATCTGCCCGAGCACCTTGAAGAAGACTTGTTCAACTCTTAATTCTTGATCTTCCTGCCAAGTTCTACGATTTTAGGAGGACGCATCCCGAGGTTCTGGATTTTACGGTGCGGCGCGATGTTGCTTTCTAGTGTTCTTCTTCGGCGCAGCGACAGTGTTTTGGCTCCCCTGGGCTACCCCGAGCTCCTTTTTCTGTGATTCTTGCGCCGACAGACTCCTAAGAGGTAGGGCTTCATCTTTCGTATTGATCGCGCTTTCCCGTTGCGAGTTTTTGGCACGGATCCCGAGGCAACACTGTGACCCTTTTTCTGTTTGGCTTTGTGGGACAGCATCGAGGTGTTTTGGCCATATCTTTGCGCACAAGCGTCAGCTGGAAACGAGCTTATACAACTTTTTCATCTACAGATCGCAAGGAACGCGCTCGTATTTTTCTTGGATTTTTCTGAGATTTCATCAGTGGTGAAAATTACTGTTTTCTCAGTGAACAGTGTACAGTTTTAATACAGATTTTTGTATGAGTGTACCCCCTTGCCGAATTTTTATCTTGACTTAACGAACTCCGATTTGGGCGTGCAAGGTACCGTTTCGAAGCTATCGACGCAAGGATTGCTGTGATATTTTTATTGGAATTTTATGGGCACTATCTGCAGGTGATAATTTAACAGTTCAGAATTCGAGGTTGTATGTGGTTTTAAGTGCTATATTTGGGAGCCTAGTGTAATTAGTGGACTTTGTATTGTGCCAGGAGTGTTACGGGTGTGCTGAACTTATTGGAGCAAGGGATTAGAGTTATTTGGTGTTTTCAGCTGTTGGGCTTTGGACAGTCAGCTTTTCAGGTGGGTGCCTTATTCCCGGAACCGGTGGACGGTTCTCTAAATTTTCATTTGTTAGCATTGCATGCAGGTGAATGGTACAATAGCTGGGATTGATCGGTAAGTTTAACAATGAGGATTTTATGGAAATTGCAAGTGAATTATTCACAGTATGACAAGGGTATTAATCAAATAGTCATGTTGATGATTAGTGAAAGCTTATCTAAGGCAAGGATACCCTATGTGATTAATTATCATGCCATATTCGCACATAACCTTTTATGAGGATGGTTTATGCATTGGGATGGGATTATGTAGTTATGTGCAGGTTCTACTCTGAGGAGCCATTATGGATTGAGAATTATGGACAGGTATGGTCATTGATAATTTTGGCATGAGGTTTATTTTCTTTATTCTTCTTGAGGACAAATGCATGCTTGTATGGACATATGTGTATGGACATATAGTTAGGCCATCTTTTACTGCTGCACTACATATTGGAATTTGACTTAGGAGAAACCATGATTGCTTTCTTTCTCCTTTTTATTTAGACTTTTGAGTCATGTTGCTCGGGTTCGAGCAGAGGTTTGGGATAGTGTAGCTGGGACCTTAGGGTCTGAGACAGGGTGTGCTTGATGTTGGATTGTGGGTTATTGCGGCAACCGCGGACAGTAGGCGGTTGACCGGATCTTGATTAATTTACCCAATTGTGGATTGTGGGTTATTGCGGCAACCGCGGACAGTAGGCGGTTGACCGGATCTTGATTAATTTACCCAATTATGGGTTGTGGGTTATTGCGGTGACCGCGGACTTTGGGCGGTTGACCGGATGTTGACTATTGCATCAGATTGGGTATCAGATTTATTCTAGTGGATGGTGTTTCCCACTTTTTGAGTACTATTGCATCAGATCGGGGTTTTGTTAGTGGACGGAGTTTCCCACTTTGATCATAGTCTTGATCCAGTCCTGCTATTATGAGACAGTGGTTACAGAGATACTCGATACAGTGATGCTTGATACAGTGATACTTTACTCGTGTGGGTCGCTCCCCTCGAGTGCCACTCCGGAGTAGGCTTTCCACGGTGTGAGCGCCGGGCACCAGGCAGGGTTCTTGAGTTCGACAGCAGAGCAGGCAGTACCAGTGATTACTGGTCTATCGATTGGGTTTATTCAGGCAGATACTTTTTGCTACACTCGGGCCTGGGGGACCGAGTGGAGTCTAGTAGCTTTGTTTAGACCAGTGCTTGTATTGTTGGGAACCGTTCGGGGTTTGACCGTGGTCCCGTGGTCGTTGTGAGTTCTTTGACCATTGTGTGAGAGGTTGAGCATCTTGAGTCTATCCGTTCTGAGAGAGAGAGCATGGATTATACCTATAGCCTGCATGAGCCACTACTCAATAGCGAGTTAGTCCGTTTGGACGCCCTACGTAATTCCTGCCCGTCAGCGGGAGGTGGTTGTAGGTGGGCGCAGGTTTGACTGGACCCGATGTGGCAGTCAGCTCGATTGGGTCAATTGAGCACCTCGTGTGCGAGTGTTGCATATCTTCATCAGAGTTTCCCCATTTGAGCATTTGGATAGAGGCATGGTAGCTGTAGAGTGTTTCCAGCTTCTTCTTTCAGTTTTACTGCATCGGTTATCTTTTGCCTCTAGTAGTCTTGATGGGCAGATCGTCGGGCCTAGTGGCGATACCCACTGAGAACTCCCTTATTGCGTAGTTCTCACGCCCGTTGGGGGTTTTCCCCCTTTTGTCCTTTCTCCTCTTTGTTTTGCAGAGTCTTGGCGGGTGTTGCCGTTCTGTGGTTGCTGTGCGTGGTGAGGGAGTAGCGAGCTAGATCCAGACCCATCTTTGGAGAGTAGCGGTACCCCCTTTGGAGGAGATCTTTAGTATAGTCGGTAGATTGGTATTTATTTCCTCTTTTGAGAGACTGGTGTAGTGAGGATATGATGTATTGAGAGCTTGTACACTGATGTTTTATTTGAGATATCTCCCTGTTGAGCTATGAGTTTTGTACTCGAGGTTAATGTATGATTATCATTTTTGGGAGATGGACCTTGTTATTTTATCTTCAGTTGTACAGTGGTTGATTTTATTCTACAGCAGTTTTATCTTTTAGCTCTGATATCTGTTAGCTGTAGTTCTTTTTGCAGGTAGGACGCTTCGCCTATGCGGGTTTGGCATAGGTGGCGGATCTGTTGGCGAGCCCGGGTCGCAGTTTCGACCCCGGGGCGTGACAGATTAGGTGGTATCAGAGCCTAGGTTGTAGGTCATGGTGGACTTAGAAACCCTAGGCTTGTGGTTGGACCCTAGGATGACTTCGTGAGAGTCGTGATTTGTAGCGAGAGTCCTGATTGAGTTTTGCACCTCTCCCGAGGGACGGGATGAGTGATTGGCATGTTTATTCTCCTAAGTAGTTATGTTGGCTGCAGACAACATAACGCTATGGAATGGGTGACATGCTCTAGACTTTCGCTGGATTGGGTCGAGCGTTGTTGTGTGCTGATTTGTGGTTTCGTCGTTGCGAGCGGTGTCTCCCCGACGCTGGGTTTGGGACCTTTGTGCATCCTGTCATGGCAGTTGAGCTTGAGCGGTTGGTTTTGGGCCGGATACCCGGATTGAGGTCAGAGAACTCCGGACCCAGATGACAGGATGGTCAAAGGCATATCAGCGGCAGAGTGAGCAGCTAGTTTGGTGACGCAGTTGTCAGAGCAGTGGGCAGCCCGACTGTACTTTTCTTCTGAGACCACCAGGATGTAGTACCCTCAGCGGCAGGGATTTTTGTAGTGCCAATAGAGCGAGTGGCCCCCTCCGTGCCAATGTTTTGTGCCAAGGCACTGAGGTAGGGTGGATGGTTGACAGCAGAGGAGCTGTGGGGCATGTTTGATTTAGTGAGCCAGATTTGGCAGATGAACCACCCCGACTCGTAAGATTGAGCTTGGAGCCTTTGGAGGCAGAGTCGTGGTTGGGGGTGATGGAGTGATCAATTGAGAGCCTCACTGTGCTAGAGAGTTTATGCAGTTGTTGAACTGGTGCTCCAGGTTTCGAGGGACGAGGCACATAGGATAAGTGAGATTGGGAGTGGATTGCACCAGGATACTCTTTAGTTTCTTTTCGGTCCCTCATGTTCGGGTTTTGGACTGTGGATGCCTCGTCGGAGTAGGCATTGTGTTTGGAGCTGGACACTGCAGTTCCTGTAAGAAAAATACGGATATAAGCGCAGCGGAAGAAAGAAACGCAATTAAAATTTTTTCTTAAACCAAGATCACCTCATGTTTTGTTTTAGATCATAAAAGGGTAATCTAATTGATCTCATCAATTAGGATTTAATTTTTACCTTGCGCGGGTCGAGATCACCGCGAAGCCGACGATCGTTGGTAAAAATTGTTCGTCCTTGATAGCCGCGCACGCACCCGGCCTCTACTTGTGTCCACACGGAATTACGCCCTTGATCGAAAAATCGATCTCCTTGATTCGCGATCCGATCGCGAATTAATTCTTGCGTCGATGTAAGGAGGATGAATCAATCTTCTAATTGTGCTAGCAATCTTCCGAAGATCGAGAACGATTAATTATGGAGGACTTTAGGAAAAGGGAGAGGATAGGCGGCTAGGGTTTTCTCGCGTTCCGCGACTTGATTAATTTCCACTTTATCTTTCTCCAAAATTGTTACGTATCACATACGTACTACCTATTCTTATAATAGGAAGTTGGCCGGCTATAACAAAATTAAATCTTATAATTAGTTACAAAAAGATCTCCTAAAAAATAGTAACTAATTAAATCTTATAATTAGTTACAAAGAAAGATCTAGTAACTAATCTTATAATTAGTTACAAAGAAAATATCTCCTAAAATATAGTAACTAATTAAATCTTATAATTAGTTACAAAGAAATATCTTTTAAATTAAATCTCAAGATAAAATCTAGTAACTAATTAAATCTTATAATTAGTTACAAAGAAAGATCTTTTAAATTAAATCTCAAGATAAAATCTAGTAACTAATTAGATCTAATCCTAATCCGATTGGATTATCCATTATCCTACGTGTGTAACATTTACACATAAGTCCTCCAAATATTTACTAACGATTAGTAAATACACCATGCAACTTTTGCACTTAAATACCTCTAATTTACAATAATTGCAAATTAGTCCTTTTACTAATAAATTAGTAAACTTTAGTATTGTGATTAATCCATTCTATAAACTTCTTTATCATCTCCTTGATATCGATCATGCGCGATTCCTTATGTGTGTGACCTAATAGGTTCAATTCTGTCTGGTAGTGAGATATGATGCGATCCCCATCGACATCATCATCGAAACTCCTTTTGATGGATCAAACACTTTTGATTCTTCCATCGTATAATAATTATTCGCCTATAATTATTCTTATTGGTTCCCACAATCCACCAGTGACGCCTAGCAGCATATGATGGCAATCCAGTCAGAAGTGAATATTGGACTGAACCTCAAGGTGCAGTTACCGTACAATACAATCCTTCTATCGCATAGTCCCAACTGAGTGGAGGTCATGGAATACTCGTCAAACCCCATCACCCGTTATATGACAAATTTGATAGGACACAAGCTCATATGGTTACTCTTGGAAACACCTTTCCATGAACCATATTACCCCGGCCGAGGATTTCTGAGCTTTGCCTTACAAATAGCATAGGACTAATTATCTCTCTACCGAGAGCGATAGATCCCCTGTAAACAAACACCCATTCCTAATATGAACCGACTGCGGCCAACATATACTACTAAGACCCGTGACTAGGATCAGAGTTTGCATAGTCAAACTACAGTAGCCTCATATTGAATGGCCGTGGTGTCGCAGGTCTAAGGATCAGTTGTACCACTGCAACATCGAATCAGTTACTGACGAAAGAGTAGACATCCAAGTAACTAATCGTAATTGGTCACGCTCAGTGCCCTTGTTCTATAACAACCACCTGCACGTTCGCTCCAGTGTCCCCACACTAATGACTTGAGACTCGTCATCCTAAAAGAGAGCGACACATACATCAATCTTGCCGGATCAATCATCGTCCCCATGATGATCCTCCGATTGAGAGCATTCATGACTTAATCACTAATAATATGTATCTCAAATTCTTAACTCTTAAGAATATACATTATCATCTCATTAAATCAAAGGACGATTCATGGACACATCAAACATGAATGGCATAAAATGCCCAAATTATAATAAAGATCAAGTACAAATATGTTCCATATAATAAAATGCGTCAGCCTGATAGGCTTTTGGGGCATACAACTAACAATCTCCCACTTGCACTAAAGCCAATCAGTCATATATCTAATGCCCATCTTCTCAAGATGAGTCTCTAGTTTTTGCTGAGTCAAAGCCTTAGTTAGCGGGTCCGCCACGTTATCTGCGGAGGCAACCTTCTGCACTTCAATATGTTTATCTTTGATGTACTCTCTGATCTTGTGATACCGCCGCTCGATGTGTTTGGATTTCTGATGAGATCTCGGCTCCTTAGCTAATGCTACGGCGCCATTATTATCACAATATAGTGGCAGGGGATCCCTACTAGAGGGAACCACGCCAAGCTCAGTGATAAAATTCTTGATCCAAACAGCTTCCTTGGCAGCTTCAGATGCAGCGATGTACTCTGCCTCCATAGCAGAATCAGCAATCGTCTCTTGTTTAGAACTCTTCCAAACTATTGACCCACCATTGCAAATAAATAGATACCCAGACGTAGACTTTCTATCGTCTATATCAGACATAAAGTCTGAATCTGTATAGCCATCAACTTTGAGTTCTCCACCTCCAAGAACCAAGAACATATCCTTTGTTCTTCTCAAGTACTTAAGGATATTCTTTACCGCTACCCAATGCTCTTCGCCTGGGTTCGACTGATATCGACTAGTGACGCTCACAGCCTGTGCTATATCAGGTCGAGTACATAGCATCGCATACATTAAACTCCCTATTGCGGAAGCATAAGGGATCCTGCTCATGCGACTTCTCTCTTCAGGTGTCTTAGGAGACATAGTCTTAGAGAGGTGAATTCCATGTCTTAGAGGTACCATACCCCTTTTGGAATTCTCCATGCTGAACCTTTTCAACACTTCATCTATGTACATAGCTTGCGATAAACCAAGCAACTTCTTAGGTCTATCCCTATAGACCTTTATCCCTAGGATATAAGATGCTTCTCCAAGGTCTTTCATAGAAAACTCTTTGGATAACCATAACTTCACCGATGTTAACATAGGAATGTCATTCCCAATTAGGAGTATGTCATCCACGTACAATACGAGGAAAGTAACAGCACTCCCACTAACCTTTTTATACACACATGGCTCTTCTTCGTTTCTGATGAAATCGAACGATTCGACTGCATCATTGAAACGAGTGTTCCAACTCCGAGAAGCTTGCTTCAACCCATAAATGGATCGTTGAAGCTTGCACACTTTATGACTTCTATCTTTGGTAGTGAAACCCAAAGGCTGCTCCATATAGATTTCTTCTTCAAGATATCCATTCAGGAAAGCAGTTTTTACATCCATTTGCCAGATCTCGTAGTCATAATGTGCAGCAATAGCAAGCAGAGTTCTGATGGATTTAAGCATGGCTACAGGTGAAAAGGTATCCTGATAGTCAATGCCTTCGCGTTGACTATAACCTTTTGCTACCAGCCTAGCTTTATAGGTCTCTACCTTTCCATCAGAACCAATCTTTCTCTTGAAGATCCATTTGCATCCAACGGGTACAATACCCTCCGGTGGATCAACCAAAGTCCAAACTTGATTGGAGTACATTGAGTCTATTTCAGACTTCATGGCTTCCAACCATTTTTCGGAGTCGATGTCTGACATCGCCTCGCTATAAGTCTTAGGATCATCTCTATGATCCTTGTCTCCCACTAGGAACATTTCCTCCATGTCCTCTATAAATAATCCCATGTATTTATCAGGAGGATGAGAGATTCTACTAGACTTGCGAGGTGGCAATGTAATCTCTGGTATCACAGAGTTATCAGGAAGGGCTCTTGGAATGCTCGATTCTAAAGAGACTTTCTCCTCTAGTTCTATTTTTCTCCCACTGCCTCCTGCTAAATAAATTCATTTTCAAGAAAGAAGGCATGTCGGCTCACAATCACATTGTGACTTTCTGGGAGATAAAAATTGTATCCAAGTGATTCCTTGGGATAACCAATGAATCTTCCCTTGACTGATCTGCTTTCCAATTTGTCCGTCTTTAATTTCTTAATATAAGCCGGACACCCCAAGTCTTAATGTGAGTAAAACTTGGCTTCCTACCGTGCCACATCTCATATGGTGTGGTGGGAACAGATTTGGAAGGTACTCTGTTTAAGATATAAATAGCCGTAAGAAGTGCATAACCCCAAAGTGACGTAGGTAAATTTGTAAAACTCATCATAGATCGAACCATATCTAATAAAGTTCGATTCCTCCGTTCAGACACCCCATTCAGTTCTGGTGTTCCAGGAGGAGTCCATTGAGAGACAATACCATTATTCTTGAGGTAGGTTAAGAAATCCGTGCTAAGGTATTCCCCTCCTCGATCGGATCGAAGAGCCTTAATCGGTTTTTCCATTTGCTTTTCTACTTCTTGTCTAAACTCTTTAAACTTTTCAAAGACTTCAGACTTGTGTTTAATTAAATACACGTACCCATACCGTGAATAATCATCAGTAAAGGTAATAAAGTAGAGATAGCCGCCCCAAGCAGACACATCGAATGGGCCACATACATCAGTATGTATCAGGGCGAGTACTTCGGTAGCTCTCTGTCCTTGTCCAACAAAGGGAGACTTAGTCATTTTTCCTTGAAGACATGATTCACAAGCTGGGTATGGTTCAGGGAGTAAGGATCCTAAGATACCATCCTTAGCCAGCTTGTTAACCCTATCTTCTCCAATGTGACCAAGCCTCAGATGCCACAAGTATGTTTTGTTTACCTCCTCTCTAGGTCTTTTAAAACCAATAGTATTCTCATTCATGTCATTGTGAACTGTATTCATACTAACATCCATATGTAAGTAATAGAGATTGTCTATTAAAGAACCACAACCTATCAAATTATTTCTTAAATAAATTGAACAAATGTTGATTCAAAAATAAACTTATAACCGTCCAATACCAAACGTGAAACAGAAATAAGGTTTCTAGTCGCACTAGGAACATAAAGACAATCTCTAAGTTCTAAACTACTCCTGTCGGTAGACATAAAGGATAAGTCCCTACAGCAACAGCAGCAACTCTTGCTCCGTTTCCAACGCGTAGGGTAATCTCTCCATCCCTAAGTCGTCTACTTTTCTTTAGCGCCTGCATTGAAATACACAAATGCGAGGTGCATCCCGAGTCAATGACCCATGTAAAAGTAGAACAAACCGATAAGCAAGTAGTTTCAATGATATGAATCTCGGACATACCTTCCAAAGTTTTATTCTTCACCTTGTCCTTCAGGCTAGCCAAATAGTCCGGGCAATTCCTCTTCCAGTGGCCATCCTTTTGACAGTGGAAGCAAGTTCCTTTGGCGGCCTTCTTTTTGGGATTTACCTTGACAGTGTCAGTTTTTGGCTTCTTTGCAGGCTTCTTCTTTTTCCATTTAGACTTTCTTTTGGAGGAAGCCCGTTCAACAGCCAAAACTGAGCCCTTATTGACTTTTAGCATTCCTTCAGCCGTGACCAACATATTCAACAGCTCGGCGAGAGTGCAAGTAATTTTATTCATTTGAAAATTTAAAATAAACTGAGAAAACGAATCAGGTAATGATTGTAAGATCAAATCAATTTGAAGTTCTGCGTCCATAGTCATTCCGAGCTTCTCAAGCTCCTCAATGTCCTTAATCATCGCCAAGCAATGATTATTGACTGAGTGACCATCAGACATCTTAGTCCTGAACAGTCGCCTTGACACTTCGTAACGAGCTGTTCGACTTTGCTCATCATACAACTCTTTAAGATGAAGCAAGATGTCAGCAGAACTCTCCATGTGCTCATGCTGGCGTTGCAACTCATTACTCATAGACGCAAGCATGTAGCATTTTACCTTCATATCATCATCAGTCCATTTATTTCTAGCATCTTTCTGTTGAGCTGTTGGATTCGCGGGCACTGCTGGAGCCTCCGTGTCCAACACGTAGGCTAATTTTCAGAATTGAGAACAATTCTCAAATTCCTCAGCCAATCGGTGAAATTCGGTCCAGTTAAGCGATTAGTATCAAGTATTCTGACAAGTGGGTTAGAGGCGGACATTTTCTGCAGATGGTTAAGATTCTAATTAGTTGTGTACTAATCATAATCCATTTTGATTAGGGGCTTTAAATCTAATGGTGCCTCCCACTAATTTTAGCGAAATCTCCACACTTCCCCGAGTGGAGAAAACGAAAACTTTACTAAAGTTTCTAGTGGGAATTGCGGTCCCATCTATTTGCACACTACCTCATCCTGACAGATTCTTGGCAATGAAAAGAAATGAGTGAACAACTCTTGTTCAATGCTTCTCAAGCAAATCGCAATTTTATCTTTGGCCTCCAAAAATATAGGCCTCATCCTAACAGATTCTTGGCCTTATCTTTTGGTTAAATTAGACCCACCGTTCATCATGCAAATAAAAAAAGTCATTGAATCCTCATCCTGACAGATTCTTGGATTCAACCCCTTTCTTACCACATAGCATCTCATGCCAATATAATGGTTGCGGCTCCCTAATGCAACTGACCCCCGTGTCCGGGTGCATCAATCAACACTAAAGAGACGCCCACACCCTACAACGATGGAAGGCCACTAATGGGTTCATAACACCATTAACTTAATATTTTATTTAGGGAGATTTGTTATCTCATCAGTTTTAATTTATTATAATTTTACATCTCATGCAAACCATCGCATCATATGCACAATATCGCATATATATATTTAAAAATAACTACCGGTGATGATCATGGATTTTAATTTGATTCGAGCCTGAGCCACCAGCCGGAATCGGGTCAGAGGGTATTACACACAAAAACTTGCTCTGCATCTTGATCAGATTGGAGTAGATCAACTCTTGTCGGCTCCCTCGATCATTATTTGGTCCAAACTTGATCTGCACCGCATCAACTCTTGAATGGACAATCGTCATGGAACCTAGAACTACCCCCTTTACCCGTTTAATTTTGTGCAACAATTACAATACAACCCATAATAATAATGAGACGCGCAGGTCTCCAAATTACATAATTTAATTGGTGCCCGCAGGCACTCAAAAGGAATCTAACACTGGGTCCTTATTATTACACCCATTCACATCATCACAAGGTTGCTATCCATGATCATCACTCATACACATCACAGGCATATAAAATAAAATTCTCTAATTCGATTTCTAATTATTGGGTTTCAAACAATCAAAAATATACTCAAAAACAATCGTCATTGTTTTGATTTTGATCGTTCCAGAAAAAACCAATCACCTCGAAAAAGAGATTAGATCTAAAACAAACTTGAGGGTGGCTCTGACCACTGTAAGAAAATACGGATATAAGCGCAGCGGAAGAAAGAAACGCAATTAAAATTTTTTCTTAAACCAAGATCACCTCATGTTTTGTTTTAGATCATAAAAGGGTAATCTAATTGATCTCATCAATTAGGATTAATTTTTACCTTGCGCGGGTCGAGATCACCGCGAAGCCGACGATCGTTGGTAAAAATTGTTCGTCCTTGATAGCCGCGCACGCACCCGGCCTCTACTTGTGTCCACACGGATTACGCCCTTGATCGAAAAATCGATCTCCTGATTCGCGATCCGATCGCGAATTAATTCTTGCGTCGATGTAAGGAGGATGAATCAATCTTCTAATTGTGCTAGCAATCTTCCGAAGATCGAGAACGATTAATTATGGAGGACTTTAGGAAAAGGAGAGGATAGGCGGCTAGGGTTTTCTCGCGTTCGCGACTTGATTAATTTCCTTTATCTTTCTCCAAAATTGTTACGTATCACATACGTACTACCTTATCTTATAATAGAAGTTGGCCGCTATAACAAAATTAAATCTTATAATTAGTTACAAAAAAGATCTCCTAAAATAGTAACTAATTAAATCTTATAATTAGTTACAAAGAAAGATCTAGTAACTAATCTTATAATAGTTACAAAGAAAATATCTCCTAAAATATAGTAACTAATTAAACTTTATAATTAGTACAAAGAATATCTTTTTAAATTAAATCTCAAGATAAAATCTAGTAACTAATTAAATCTTATAATTTTTTACAAAGAAAGATCTTTTAATTAAATCTCAAGATAAAATCTAGTAACTAATTAGATCTAATCCTAATCCGATTGGATTATCCATTATCCTACGTGTGTAACATTTACACATAAGTCCTCCAAATATTTACTAACGATTAGTAATACACCATGCAACTTTTGCACTTAAATACCTCTAATTACAATAATTGCAAATAGTCCTTTTACTAATAAATTAGTAAACTTTAGTATTGGTGATTAATCCATTCTATAAACTTCTTTATCATCTCCTTGATATCGATCATGCGCGATTCCTTATTTGTGTGACCTAATAGGTTCAATTCTGTCTGGTAGTGAGATATGATGCGATCCCCATCGACATCATCATCGAAACTCCTTTTGATGGATCAAACACTTTTGATTCTTCCATCGTATAATTAATTATTCGCCTATAATTATTCTTATTGGTTCCCCAATCCACCAGTGACGCTAGCAGCATATGATGGCAATCCAGTCAGAAGTGAATATTGGACTGAACCTCAAGGTGCAGTTACCGTACAATACAATCCTTCTATCGCATAGTCCCAACTGAGTGGAGGTCATGGAATACTCGTCAAACCCCATCACCCGTTATATGAACAAATTGATAGGACACAAGCTCATATGGTTACTCTTGGAAACACCTTTCCATGAACCATATTACCCCGGCCGAGGATTTCTGAGCTTTGCCTTACAAATAGCATAGGACTAATTATCTCTCTACCGAGATAGAGATCCCCTGTAAACAAACACCCATTCCTAATATGAACCGACTGCGGCCAACATAACTACAAGACCGTGACTAGATCAGAGTTTGCATAGTCAACTACAGTAGCCTCATATGAATGCCGTGTGTCGCAGGTCTAAGGATCATTGTACCACTGCAACATCGAATCAGTTACTGACGAAAGAGTAGACATCCAAGTAATAATCGTAATTGGTCACGCTCAGTGCCCTTGTTCTATAACAACCACCTGCACGTTCGCTCCAGTGTCCCCACACTAATGACTTGAGACTCGTCTCCTAAAGAGAGCGACACATACATCATCTTGCCGGATCAATCATCGTCCCCATGATGATCCTCCGATTGAGAGCATTTAGACTTTAATCATATAATAAGTATCTCAAATTCTTAACTCGTAAGAATATACATTATCATCTCATTAAATCAAATGACGATTCATGGACACATCAAACATGAATGGCTAAATGCCCAATTATAATAAAGATCAAGTACAAATATGTTCCATATAATAAAATGCGTCAGCCTGATAGCTTTGGGGCATACAACTAACAGTTCCTGGATGGAGGATCTGCCGCTAGAGGCGAGTTCTGGAGGGAGGTGCTTGGGCGCTAGGTGA